>PVJO010005048.1:0-102751 GCA_004026905.1 Hystrix cristata | reverse complement strand
AGAGAGAGAGAGAGAGAGAGAGAGAGAGAGAGAGAGAGAGACAGAGAGAGGGAGGGAGGGAGAGGGAGAGAGAGAGATGCAAATTTTCTTACTAAAATCAGACTGAGTTTATTTTTTTTTTCTTAAGTCCCTACAATTGAAGAATCAGAGAGAAGGGAGGAGGAGGGGAAAATATGAAAATCAGGCTGAGGACAGTAAGAAATGGGCTTCCCGTTATGTAGTTTGTTAAAACTGAGACCCATGAAAAATACCGTATAGGAAACAACAAAAGGGAGGACATGTAGGCTGCTGAGTTAGAGGAACCAAAAGGGCCAAACAGGAGGTGAAATGGAGCCAGATGCCAGGCTGAACTCCACAGATACAGACAGAAAGTGTTCGTGGGCTCTTCTGTCCTCCCGGGCTTCAGCCTCTCGGAAGGAAGTCACAGGAGAACGGCCTTTGGCTGCTTGAAAGCCCACTTGTGGGCTTCACTCACAACTTCATGTGAGGGAGGCGAAGGGAAGAAAAAACAGGTTTGCCAGGCCAGGTGTGTGTACTCACCCTTGGTGCCCAGATTTGTTCCGGATCGCCCCCCACACCGAAATCCCCAAAAGCGCAGGTCCGCATTATGAAATGGTGGAGTATTTGCATATAACCTACACTCATCTCCCCACACACTCTGAATCACCCCTAGATTACTTCAGATACCTAATACAGTGAAAATGCTATGTAATGCTTACCATTTTGTATTATTTGGGGAATAAGGACAAAGATCTTCAATAAAAATGCTCTTTTTTGGTGTGGTACTGATGACTGGACCCAGGAGCCCCCTACCACTGAGCTACATCCCCAGCCCTTTTGATTTGTCATTTTGAGATGAGGTCTTGCTAAGTTTCCCAGCCTAAACTCAGACTTGCTCTCCTCCTGCTTCCACCCCTGCACACCTAGGATTATAGGCGTGTGCCACCATGTGTGGCGAAAAATGCATTTTTTTTTCCTATTTTCCATCATGGGAATTTTCCATCTCCAAGTATGGAACCCAAGGATACAGAAGGCTGTCTATGATAATAAATTGTAGGAGCAAATCTGAAAAAAAGATATAAATACCAATAATGGACCAGTTTAATAAATGTACTATATCCATATGGATAGACTTTTTTTTTTTTTTTGACAGGGTCTCAGCCCAGGCTGACCTTGAACTCGAAGTGATCCTCCTGCCTCAGCCTCCCAAGTGCTGGGATTACAGGAATGTGCCACCACACTCGATTATATAATTTATTTTTAACAGGATCATTTATAACTTTTATAAATGTTATTTCCAGTTTAATATGGTCATCAGCTAGTAAAGATCACTGTTTTTAAAAACTGTTTCATTACTGTATTTAATTAAGGGAGAAAGACATCTTGGAGAACAGCGCTGCCTCAGTCATTCATAGTCCATAGTGGAGAACAAGAAGAGTAGACAAAGAGGATCATAGGAAACTGCTGTAGCTCTGTGAAGTTTGGACAACAAAGAAATGACATGCAGTTAGGCAAACCAGGAAAAAAAAAGGTTAAAATGTGGGTAGCATTAAAAAGAAGTTGAGAGAGAAGAACTCTAGGAATATTACCAGTTTGAGTAAAGACATAAAGTTGAAAAGGGACAGACTATTTCTAGAATTAATAATAGACAATATTAATTGAGCACCTACTACATGTGAAGTGTTTTCAGCTCTTTACAAGTATTATTTTGTCATACCCTTACAGAGGAGATGTCATGACTTTCATTTCAGAAGTGTACGAAATGTGGCACAGAAGAGGGTAAGGTACTCACTCAAAATCATGCAGCTGGTAAGAGGCATCGGTAGGATCCAAAGCCAGTTTGAGCTCCTAGTTTCCCCACGATCCTACTTCATGTATGTCAGAATCTTAATTTGAAGCACCTAAACAGCCACCTACTAACACTTTGACATGCAACAGTCGTTTGGTCCAGATGAGAAGTCATTAGGAGAATCAAGGTTTCCTCAACTACCGTTCAGCTCTACAGTTCAGCTCTACAGTTCAGCTCTGTTATAGACCACGCTTCTCACAGCTCTCCCCGCCACACAGAAGGGAAGCTGCTCTGCGTGAGGGAGGCGCTCTGCTTTCCCACCAGCTGTCTGTCAAAAAATGCCAATTGTCTTTTCCTGAGTAGATAACTCAGAAGCTTCAAAACTCGAGTGATTCAGGAGTGTGCGGTGGAGAGTTTTGTTTCTCCAACGTGTGTCTGAAACACCTAGTTTTACTCCTGGAAGCAACCAGTGCTTCTTGCCTCACCTGTACTCTCCTAGAACTGTCTTAGGACACAGTGTAAATTCCTTACCCTTTTGTCCCTGATGCATTGGACGCATGGACGCCTAACTTATTTACCTCTTTATTGAGCCCAGGGCCTTCACATTTAACCAGCTCTTTTTTATTTTTAATTGGAGTTGGAGTCTCGCTAAATTGCCTAGGTTGGGCGTGAACGTGTGATCCTCCTGCTTTATCCTCCAGAGTGCTGGGATTAGAGACATGTGCCCCCACAGCCAGCTGACACTGTTTTAAAAGCTCTGTCGGGCACTGCTGTGTTCGGGATACCAGCGCTATGCCACGTTTGGGATAAGCAGAAAGGGCCAGTGTGCTGTGAGGAAAAGGACACACTGCTTGCACACAAACACGATTGATTATGAGCAATGTGGGGAAGAACAGACAAAGCTCTTTGTCAGGGCGTCTGGTCCACAATAGATGATCGTTGAGTGAATGAACCAACAAATGAATAATTAGTATGAAACCAACTGCAAGGCATGCTAAGCTAAAATATCTGAATGTGGACTTACTTTTTTTTGGTGACAGAGCCTTGCTATGTATTTCAGACTAGCCTCAAATTTTTGATCTTCCTGCCTTAGCCTCCCAAGTGCTGAGATTGGGTATGGATTCTTGAGAGGCTGGTTGAAAATCCTCGCTACCTAGTTACCTACTGATGGGTATACAGGTTGCTTCCAGAATTTAGCTATTATACATTGTGCTGCTATAAATATTGTTGTGCAAGTATCTCTATAGTTTTAGGTCTTTAACTCTTCGGGGAAGATACCTAGTAGGGGAATGGCTGGGTCATATGGGATTTCTACATTCAGCCTCTTGAGAAATCTCCATACCTCCATACTGATTTCCATAATGGTTGTACTAGTTTGAATTCCCACCAACAGTGTAGGAGGGTTCCCTTTTCACCACTGCTGTGCCAGCATTTGTTATTGTTTGACTTCCTAATGATTGCCATTCTTTCTAGGATAAGATGAATCTTAGAGTTGTTTTAATTTGCATTTCTCTAATAGCCATAGATGTTGAACATTTGTTTCATATATTTGTTGGCCATTTGTATTTCTTCCACTTGATATGTCTGTCTGTTCATTTCTCTGGCCCATTTTTGAGTGGGTCATTGATTTTAGGTAGTTTAATTTTTTTTGAATTCTTTATATAGTCTAGATATTAGTCTTCTGAGGAGTAGCTAGCAAAGATTTTTTTTTTCCCATTCTGTGGGTTTTCTCTTCACCCTACTAATTGACTCTTGCTGTACAGAAGCTCTTTAGTCTAATGTAGTCCCATTTATTGATTCTTGTTGTTATTTCCTGTGCAATTGAGGTTCTGTTTAGGAAGTCCAAGGGAACAAGAAGAGGACAAAGGGGGAGGGGAATGGGAATCCAGAGGGATATCTTAGAAAGAACCTAATAATGCAAACTTAAAACAGGGACATGTACACTAGGTACTACAGTAACTTTATGTAGTTGTGACTTAATGCTGCATATCTATGTGGTTGTTTACATTGCTCATTGCCTTAAGCAAAAGGCACAACGTATTGTGGTCTGTAAGTTTGTGTAATGGCCTGTAAGTTTGTGTAATTTTGGATAAATTTTAATAAAAATCTATATAAAAAAGGAAACACATCCTTGCTACCGATTCAAGTGTTTAAGGGAAGGCATAGATGAAGTTTTACGTGAAGAAATCCATCTCCAGTCCTTGGTTGTCACTTCAAGTTCTGAGAAGTGAATGGGATGGGTTGGAAAGAATACTGTAGTTTTATTGCTTTTAAACCCTTTTCTCTTTTTTCAGTTTTCATATCTTAAATAGTCTCACTCACTAGTTAGTCAAAGAAACACTACATATCATGGCTAATTTTTATACTTACAATATACTTCATTAGTCATCGTTTGAATTGCAGAAACATTTCCAGCTGGCTAGAGGCCCCACTCTGTCTACATTCACACCAAATTAAGAAGTCTGGCTAGGTTGCTTTGTTAAAATTATTTAAAAAACTCAAGTCCGTGTATCATAACAAAGCAGCAGTGTCCATTGGAGAACTCTGGGTGCTGACTACTCACTGGTGGCAAGTTTTGGCACAGGACATTATCTAATATCTGTGTAATGATGCATCTTGTGACTGGGCAAAGGAACATTTCATGTGGTTAATTGTACTGAGGCCATGCTTAGAACCCCCAAGACAGAATGGCATACATTCTTCCTCCTGTAAATAGCTTTCTACTATATAGGACTAGAATTCACTTTGAAATTTTTACACCTGTGATCTAATTTGGTTTTTTTTTTTTTTTTTTTCGGCACTGGGGCTCCAATCCAGAAGTGCTGTACGTACCACTGAGCTCCAGCTCTAGCCTGTTTTTATTTTTTGATAGGGTCTTGTTATGTTGCCTGGCTAGTCTTTTTTTTTTTTTTTTTTGAGACAGGGTTGAGGGATTTTTTTAAAAAAAATCTCCGTTTTTTTCTATTAAGAATTTTAAGTAGAATGAGTTTTTAAAAATTAAGCCCGAGAGCTGAGGATTTAGTTCAAGTGGTAGACCGTTTGCCTAGCAAGCGCAAGGCCCTGAGTTCAATCCCCAGCACCACAAAAATAAATAAATAAAATAAAAAAATTAAAATTAAGCCCGAGCTTCAGTTTCCTCATATAAAATAGCAGTTGTGATAAAAGTACCAGGACTGGGGTTGTAGCTCAGAGGTACAGCATTCGCTTAGCATGTGTGAGGCCCTGTGTTCAACTCCCAGCACAACAAAAATAAGGCGCACCCTATCACCTACTCGTTTACCTGTGTGACTCTTTCTTGAGCTTCCCATTCCGCAGCTGTGTGAGCTCCTCCCACTGACCATCTGGGATCCTCTGTGGCAACCTCAGAGAATACAGTATGTTGCTCTGTGCATAGGGATCAGAACAAGGCAGACCTGAAGCCACATAGCAGTTGAAGAGTTAAAAGCAGTGATTAATTGGCAACTACCTTTCAAATGTGTGGTAAGAACAGATGACACTTTATAAATCTTGGCCCGTTGCCCAAACACACACCAAGGAAATAAAAGAATGTGACAAATGAAATTCACCAATCTACATACTTCAGAAGGGACCAATTTTCCCTTCTGGTCTCATCCTCTCATTTCCCTCTTTCTCATCTTAAATTCCCAGGCTTCTATCATCCCACTTCATCTGTTTCTATTTTCTTCTTCACTTATTTTCTCTTTTCCCGATTAGGAGTGTGCCTGATATGAATGACTTGTAGGACTTTCCTCTAAAGGAGAACATTTTCATGCTGAGGATGGAATGTGGAATCCAGGCCCTTGAACATGCTAAGCAGGCATTCTGCCTACCAACTCCCAGCCAACAAGGTTATTTTACACACTCATGAAACAGAGTGACAACACAGACCAAGAAGAAATGAAGAAATTAAAAAATATTTTATTTTCCTTTATGTAATTATGCTATCCAAACGAAAAATTTAAATAATATGGTTTAAAATGGGAAAAAAAAGTAATACCACTTTTAAATGAATGGGTTTTTTGGAAAAAAGGCTGGGGGTAGGTAGGACAAAATGGTGAGAAAGAAAATTTTGTATAGAGTTTCAGAACATAATGATGGAATTGAAGTTGTTTTGGTCTTTTTACAATCACAGTGCTATCATTGTATAGTTTGAATATGCTGTTAAAAGCTGGGATATAGTACCGAAGGAGCTGGAGACATGAACTGTGCTCCAGAACAACCTGGAACAATTCAGCACCATTAAGAAAGTACTCTAAACATCAGTGCATACCTAAAGCTGGGTCCTTATGTGCTGGGGGGGCAACTATATAAGACTTCTCCAAATGAACTTCTCCAAAGAGTAAAAGGTTTATATGAAAGGTAAGTAATAAAATATGCTAATTGGAGGCTTACATAGACATCTTCTTAAAATTCAATGGAAAATAACAGGATTTATTTAGAATTTAGATCAGTGATTTTCAACGTTGGCAATTTTGCATGTAAGGGGACGTTTGTCAATGTCTGGAGACACTTCTGGCTGTTACAAGTGGGGGAAGTGACTTGTATTAAAGTCAGGTGAGTAGAAACCAAGGATGCATTTAAACATTTTAAGATACACAGGACAGCTTCTTATAACAAAGAATTGCTTGGCCTGAAACGACAACAGAATGAGAAACTGTGGCTTGGACTAAAAAGATCTTTTTCAGGGAGAAGTATTTTTTTACTGACACTATTTAGGACTGATGGCACACAGTAATAATAAGAGTAGACTGATTTTGGTTGTTTTCATTATTGTTTAATAGCAATACAGAAAATGTGTATCCCTTTATTGGCCCCACCCAAGGGTAGCCCGTCCCAAGTCAACCCTGCTGTGGCTATCGTTCATTACTCCATTAGACTTCTCCTTGTTCTTGTCTTTATTTTAGCAATTCCAGTGAATATGAAAAGTACCTCATTGTAATTTCAATTGCAATTATATATATATATTTGTTTAGTTTAGAGGCAGGGTGTCATTATGCAGTTCAGGCTGGCCTTGAACTCTCAGTGATTCTTCTGCCTCAGCCTCCCGAGTGCTGGGATTATAGGCTTGCACCACCATGCCTGGTTTTTTTTTTTTTTTTGGTTGTTTTTTTTTTGAGATACTGTTTCATTATATAGCTCAGGCTGGCCTCAAACTCTTCATCCTCATACCTCAGCCTCCTAAATTGCATAGCTTTGTAGAATTGTCTTCAAATTTTAGCCCATTTAAAAAATCTGGGTTGTCCTTTTGAGTTTTAGAATTGTTTATATATTCTGCTGGATGTGGCAGTGAATGCCTGTAATCCTAGCACTTGGGAGGTTGAGGCAGGAGGATCTCCATGAGTTGAGTCCAGCCTAGGCATAGTGATTTCTTTTTGTGTGTTGGAGATTGAATTTAGGGCCTTGCACTTGCTAGGCAAGTACTCTACCACTGAGCTAAATCTCAATTTTTTTTTTTTTTTTTAAGATGGGGTCTTCTATGAAGAATTTGGATGGATTTGAACTCACTATGTAACCCAGGCTGGCCTCAAACTTGTGATCCTCCTGCCTCAGCCTCCCAAGTGCTACATCCCCACTTTCTTTTGTTTTTTAAAACAGTGTCTTGCGGGTTAGAGATTTAGCTCAAGTGGTAGAGGACTTGCCTAGCAACCCCAAGGCCCTGAGTTCGATCCCCAGCACCACAAAAACAAAACGAAACAAAAACACCAGTGTCTTGCTAAATTGCCATGGCTGGCCTTGAACTTGTGATGCTCCTGCCTCAGGCTCCCAAGTGGCTGGTACTACACATATGCACCACCGTGCTTGGCATCTTTTTCTTGATGGTGTCCTGTGAAAGCACAAAAGATTTTTAATGTTGATGAAGTCCAATTTATATAATATTATACATGTTCCTTGACTGTTTTTTGGTCATATTACTTAATTGCCTAATCCAAAATCACAAAACCATTTTTTTTTTTTTGTGCCAGGAATTGAACTCAGGGCTTTGCACTTGCTAGGCAAGTACTCTAACCACTGAGCTAAATCCCCTGGCCCAACAAAGGTTTTCTTTTAAGAATTTTGATCAATTAAAGCCAGTGATCCAGGATAGGTTTAATTTTTGTATGTGCTATGGGGTAAACACATCCACTTCATTTTTTTGCTTGTGGATATCCAATCATCCAAACAGCATTGTGGGGGCTATTCCTTCTGCATGAAATATCTTGGTTCCCTTGTGGAAAATCAGTTGATGTTACAGTAGAGTTCATTTCCAGACTGTGATTTCTATTCTGTCTAATCTTAGGCCAATATCATATTGCATTGATTACTGTTGCTTTGTAGGAAGTTTTAAGATAGAGAAGTGTGAATGTCCTATATGCTGTTTCAAGATGAAGAACATTTTATTTATTCTTTTTATTTATTTATTTTACAGTACTGGGGATTGAACCCAGGGCCTTTGCATTAGGCTACATCCTCAACCCTTTTTTAAATTTTGAGACAATGTCTTGTTAAGTTCCCCAGGCTGGGCTCAAACCTGCAGTTCTACTGGTTGGCCTCTCAGAATAGTGGGACAATCTGCATGCACCACTATGCCTGGCTATACACATTTTAACTTTTATTTCACTATTTTTGGCAGTGTTGGAGTTGAGCCCAGGACCATGCGCATACTAGGCAAGCGCTCTACCACTGAGCTATATCCCCAATTTATACACATTTTATTTTATTTTTTTTTCCCAATTTATACACATTTTAAAAAGATTAAGGCACAGGTAAGAATGACATGAGTTCACATTAACCACAGAATAACAGGTTAAAAACACAAAAAGCTTTGTGACTAGACTAGTATTTATCAGAAGAATTCACTTCCAGGGAGGTATGGCATGTATTGAAAGAGAAGGACTTAGTTCTGTGATGATCTTTAGAAGATTTAGTCCTTTGTTTCTGAAGTCCAGAAACATTGCAAATTTTGGGAAGAACTGCATGAAATTCTCCCTAGAGGGCTGCAGGGTGTAACTAAGGGGTAGAAGCTAATCTAGCATATGAGAAGCCCTGGATTTGATCCCTAGCAGAGGAGGGGGAAAAAAGATTAGGAGCTATGCATTATTCATGGTGTAGGACTGGAATTCAGGTTTCCACACGTTTAGTTCAGTGTTCTTTTTAACAACTGGTATTAAAATGAATGACTGTGGCACTGGTTTGGGGCGAAAGCCCTGGCTCTCTGAATGTTAAGAGCCTGGCTCTGCACCCATCTGGAAGTGCCTATCAGAAAGGAGCAGAGTGCAGGGTAGGAAAGGAGCTGTAACCAGTGTGGCTGACACTGGGAAGAACAGGTCAGGGATTAAGATCTGTCCCTGAGGGGCTGACAAAAGGTTTGGGAGCTTACAGAAAAGGAAAACAAAGGGAAGAGTTGAGGGTTTGCACAGCTGGCCACGGAGGTGATCCTGGTCAACCCAGGGTCTGGGTGGGTGTTATCACAGGACTGGTTCTTTGACGATGGTTCTGTGAGAAGCCATCATCACTTCAGGGAGGCTAATGACAGGAGGGGACAGCCAGGGTTCCTCTCATGGGGCAAGTTTTCCTGTTTGGAGCAGGGGATGACACCACCTTGATTCCTGTCATATGACAACTGCTCCCATTTTGGGGCTGATCTGTTCTGTGAGGCTCTCCGTTGTCTGTGGATAGTTTGGGTCCCTCGTTATAAAGATGTCTGTCAGTCAGATCTGCCACTCCTGGAATCAAAGACGACTGGAGAAAAAGCAGCTCAAAAGACAAACAGATGGAACCAGAGAGCAACAAAATGGAGTTAGTTAGGTCAGTGACTGCACCCTGCTTCAGGACTATAAGGCAAAAAATGCTGCATACATGAATAGCAGTTTTTGGGCTGACTAAAACAAAGGGAGTAAAAGTATACACAGATAGGAAAAAAAAAATCTAGAGTTTTATTTTACGTCTACAAAACTTTGGTAGACTTCATTAGATACATTTTTATATTGTTCTTGTGCACACATGAAAAGGTAAATATAACCAATGTACATTAGTAAAGGCATTTAAAAAATTTTAAGGTTCAAAATCTAACTCTTTTGAATTACTTTTGACTAAGAACAGTTTATCCTTTGCACCACTGAAAACACTGGCAAAAATAAAACCATTTTCTTAAAGAATCCACAAAGGAACAAAAGTCATGGTGCTAAGCTGTCTTTTGAAATGTGTAATATGTCTGATTCATCACTTCACCTAATCCTCTGCACAAACTTTTGGGGCATTAGGTTTAAAAGAATGCTTCACCACTGTCTTTAGAATTATTATTATTATTATTATTTTTTTTTTTAACCAAACTAGCATTATTTATTTTTGACATAGGGTCCCACTAGATAGATCACCTAGCCCTGAACTCACTATGTACCCCAGGCTGGCCTTGAACTCTATGCAATCCTCCTGCCTCGCCTCCTGAGTGCTGGGATTACAGGTATGTAGCCAACACACCTGGCTGCAGAGAACCTTCTGCCTTAGTCTCTCAAATGCTGGAATTACAAGGTGTGTCACCATGCCCAGCTGCATTTTTGATGCTTTGCATGCACAGGAAATGAATGGCATCTGGTTGGCAAAATTTTAGGACCCTAATGTACTGGTTTTATTTTGAGATGGGGTCTCGCTATGTAGTTCAGGCTAGCTTTGAACTCACTGTGTAGTCAATAATTGGTGCGATCCAAGTGCTGCAATTACAGGTGCGTGCCACCATAAAGAGCACCTAATCCACTGTTAAATTTACCTAGATTTCTGAGATTATTAAAATACCAAAAATAGCAAAATACAGTAAGTTCTGTAATTTGGGATACTTTCTTTTGTCTTTGTTTCTCTAAAATATAACTGTAGTGGCTCAATACTACTGCCATTATATAGATCTGCAAAACTTCACCACTGTGATTCTGGGAAAAAGTTTCATTTTTGTCTCTTGGAGAATATATTCAGAGACATTTCTCATTATCACACTTGGATATGACACTGGTATGTAGTGGGTTGAGGGTAGGGATGTTGTTAAATATCCTTAGATGTACAGGACAGCCCCTTAAAATAGAGAATTAAGTGGCCAAAATGCCAGTACTGCTGAGACTGAGAAACTCTGTAGCCTACTGCTAGATTTCAAGGCTTCACTTTTTTTCTTCCTCAAATTGAATTGACATCAAATGAAGGAGCAACATATTGTAGTGTTTAAGGATAACAGCATATGGAACTGGATTATTTGTGTTCAAATCCTGGCCCTGACAGCAACTAGTTAAAGAACATTAACTAGAGGAACACTAAATTAGTAACTAACCTGTCCATACCTCAGTTCCTTATATGTAAAATGGAGAAAATTTATAGAAACCAGGTGGGGCCTCTATGACAAACAGCTTTCTAGAAATGTAAAACCTATGACTAGCATCCAAAACACTTCAAGTGTTTTCTGATCTTCAGTTAGGTTGGTTTAAAAAAAAAAAATCACAAACTCCAGTATTGAGGTATGTAATAAAAACAGGAAGGTACTGATGGAAAAACCAAGGGCAAAAAATCTCAAGGTTTGGGGTCTACATCATTGACTCTAATGACTTTCAAGCCATTAGATGGCAGTAAAATCAGAGTCAAGACTAGCACTGGGGAGGAAAATAGAAAATAGCAGAGTACATCATAAGTAATTTTTAAAAAACAATGAAACATCTCATTGATACAGAGGCCTGCATATGTACACTTCAATGTGAGTCACAGTTAAAGAAGTTTGAAGCTGGGTGTGGCAGGGCACACCTATAATCCTAGCACTTGGGAAGCTCAGGCAGGAAGATCACAAGTTTGAGGCCAGCCTGGGCTAGAAAGCTAGTTTGAGGCCAGGCAGGACTACACATGGAGACCTTGCCTAAGAAACAAAAACAACAAAAACAAAAAATTGAGGTCCCACTGTATTTTTAAGATTGGTTTCTGTGTCAAGACAGTCCAGGAACAGTGTCAACTTTACTTTTGAACATTTTATTATTATTTTTTTAACTTTTCAACATTTTGGTAAGAAACTTATCAAAATAATGAGACAATAAATAAAATATGGTGCCAAAGAGATATAATCTCTTTCAATGTGAAAAATAACTACAAATGTTTTGTTTCAATCTTTTGGGTTAAATCTCTTTTAAAATTAAGCATGCCAGAAGTATTTTCTCTCATGCATTTTTGTCACATTAGAAATAGTGCTGCTCAGTAGCTCTTCAAGGTCATCACTAGCTTTGAAGATAGTCATTCGTAAGTTAGCTATCATCATTATCTTTAATAACACATGTGAGTACCAACAGACCAACTGAGTTAGGCAGCTTTAAGATCTGTAAATAGTACCGAAAACATTAATGTAATAATCACAAGTGCCCTCAGCACTAAATAGTACGTGATCATGTACACCAAATTAGTTATGATCTTTTTTTAAAATTAGTTATAATCAGGGTTGGGGATTTAGCTCAAGTGGTAGAGTGTTTGCCTAGCAAGCACAAGGTCCCGAATTCAATCCCCAGCACCCTCCTCCCCCCAAAATTAGTTATGATCTTACAAAGTCTAAATCAGTACATCTTTTTAATTCCTTTGAAAGTAGACAATAAATGGAGTTTGCACTTTTTTTCTTTCTCTTGCATGCTAGGGATCAAACTCAGGGCCAGCACTCTACCACTGAGCTAAATCCTCAACCCCTGACCCTTACTTTTGAATAGAGAAATTATATGAATGGTGGTTGCTGGTTGTTTGGAAATAACCTAAACAAAAATTAGGTTAGAAAATTAGATAACCAAGTTATCTGAGAACTACTGAATGTATGTGCTGAACGAAATCCCCAATCAGGCAGAATTGGAAAAAGATGTGTAACACAATCTTTCCCATATCCTAAATTATTTTGGTGGAGGATTAATGTCATATAAACTTGTTGCAATTTTGCTGATTGGTCCTCTGTACTAGTTGTTGAGGTATTTGAGGGCAGGAATTTTCCATAGAAACAATCAAGCTTCACCGTATTTGCAGAATTTATTGCAGTCAACAATTTATTAACTGCCAACTGTGCCAAACTCTCTATAATAAAGTTCTAGAAATGTATGAATTAATAATGTATTGTTCCTCTTTTATTTATTATTTATTTAGTGGTGCTGGGATTGAACTCATAACCCAGTACATGCTAGGCAAGCACTGTACCACTAAGCCACACCCCTAACCCCTAAAGTTCCAAATCTGAAATTTCATAGACTTAGAGGGGAGATAAAAATCTACATTTGTAGCGAGGCTGGTGGCACATGCCTGTTAAATACCAGTATTTTAGGAGGCTGAGGTCAGAGGACTGGAAGTTCACGTCCAGCCTGAGCAAATCAGTGAGACCTCATCTCAGAAGTTTAAAAAGGGATGGGGATGTAGCTCAGTGAGAAGGCACTGAGTGCAATACCCAGTACAATCAATAAATACATAAATAAATAAAATTATAGTTGTGTGATATGGAGCAGTAGGTCTGGTGATCACCAGATTGTCTGGAAGCTAGAAGTAGCTGATGTCCAAACTGTTAGAAAAGATGACTTAACAGGGTGAATAACTGTCAGGCACAGTGGCACACAGCTATACTACTAGGTACTAGGGAGGCTGAGGCAAGAGGATTACAAGTTTGACCCAGCTTGAGGAACTTCACACTCTGTCTCAAAACAAAAAAAAGGGCTGGGATGTAGCTCAGTGATAATGAGCATCCCTGAGTTTAATGTCCAGCACGGCAGGTGGGGAAGGATAATTCTCAGATGGGCAAACTCATATGATGTATATAGACAGTAAAGATACCAGGACATATACAATGAAAAAGATGGGTTGGTACCTAACCATGAAGAGGTTTTTGTGCTTTTAAGATGTTTAAATTGTATCTGGTATACAAAAGAAAACCAGTAAAGGTTGTTAGGAAGAGAAATAATATGAGACTTGTTTTTTTTGGATTTTTGAGACAGTCTTGCTGTATACTTCAGGAAAGCCTTGAACTCAAGGCACTCCTGCCTCAGCCTCCCAAGTGCTGGGATTACAGGCATGTGCCACCACCATGCCTGGCTAGACTGGTCTTGGATGGAGTAAACAGAGGAGACAGAAGTGAGGGTCAGTCCAGGCATCAGCCTAGGGTCTGAACAAGGGGCAGGGCACTGCCAGTAAATGTTTCTTGAGTGCACATCACTGTATACCACGTACCGGGCAAATAGTTCATCTTTTGAAAAGGGCTTTATAGTCAGCATGTTAGATAGACACTGAGAGATAAAAGGTGAGAGTACAGGGCAGTGCCGCTGAACCTGCAGCACTCAGGCTGCAGCGGGCTGTCTCTCACCACTGAAAGCTCTAAAAGGTTCACCATCACCGGTCTAGGGGAATTACAGGGATGTCATGGAAAGACTGATAAAATAACATTGAAGTTGAGACCTGAGGGAAAAAATAGAATTTCAGAAATTTGAACTGACTGGAAGTACTTAGGGTATTTATAAGTAAGTAGACCTTGTATAATCCCTCCATATTTCTAAAGAAATCCACTTCTTTTGCCCTTGATTCTAAAGCATCTAAATTGGCTATTAAATTAAAAAAAATATGCAGTGAGGCTAGGATTATGTCTCTCTTCCATCTCGTATAGCCCTTTATCTGTATCATTTCATATTGTAACTACTTGAAAATTAGGACCAAATAAATGGACAGGAATTTAGGATACCGGGAGAGAGACAAAAGGGAAAGAGGAGATAAAAAGACTGAATAATTAAAATAGCAAATGACAATGAATGACTGTGAAAATCACAAAAGACAAATAAATTTCAGCACTATCTAACATCATAATTTGGTAGTCTCTATTAATCTATTTGTAGTTTCAGTAAGAAAATCCCAGAAGGCCAAAAAATAAGACAGAATCAAGAATTTCCTATTAGGAAGTTTGGTGGTACAATGTTGCAGGAGGAGTACATGGTGTGTTTTATAGGGTTGGTATGAAGGAAAATAATGTGACAGGAGACAGTAAAATAGATTCAAACTTTAGTAAACTGCATTTCTTCTAGATCCTTGCACATATATAATAGAATTAATGTTAACACATTTTCACTTATCCATAAGAATTTCAGATGCATACAAACTCTTAACATTTACATTGAAGGAGTAAACCTGTACGGTATGAATCAGTTATTTCTGCTCATTTCCTCAGCCTATAATTAAGGGAAATCAGGACTGAATTAATTTGTTTTCCAACAAAATTAAGAGACAAAATATTAGTAGACTGTCATGGGCATGAGTTTTTGCATTCTAAATTGGAACAGCATTGATAACTAAGAGAAACGCAGGCTCCGGTATGTTCTTTAGAGACTACGGGAACATACATACTATACTGTTTTTTCACAGCACATTTTCTGGCCAAACTCCTTTTTACCACATTTTTTCTGTGTGCCGAATCAATGCTCTTCTTCACAGTTGTCAGTTTGTACCCTCCCACAAGGCATAACAAATGAGTGCTTAATTTTCGCTCCATTGCCCTACTCTGCTGGGATAGTTATAAGAGTCTAGCTTAAAAATCTTTAAGTAAAACGACATAGATTTCTCTGTAATATCTAATAGTGCAAAATCTTAAAAAGTGGTAAAAACTGCAAGCTGGTCTCTAGCATAACTTTCAGATACCGGGAAGTGACAGTAACTGAAAATCTCTAATTTTTACCAATGTTCATCAGTCTCTACCATAACAAATGAAAGACTGCAAACTTGGTTCTGCTTGGTCCCTCTTATGCCGCTCAATTTTGCAAACACAATTCAAAAGTCCTGGTGATTTAAAGGTCACACCTTTAAACTTTTGTTTACACTAGATATTCCTAGATATAGCAGTGACTTTAAAAATACTACATATCTATTCTACGTGTAACACTTGCTCATCAGATTTTAGTACTTCGGTTTTTTGGCGTCAAGTCACTGCCCGAGACTGATAATGCTCATAAATGCAAGATTCTTCTGAAACTTGTCTCCCATCTAATAAGTGTGTCATCCTTACCACTAACCCACGAGAGACTCAGGACCTCCACGTAAAGCTAGTAATTGGTGGTCGTAGCGGTTACAATCTCACCCCAGTCAGCCTAGTCAAAGCTCTTTCCTCTCTTAATACTTTCTTTGCCTTACCTGGTCCGACAAAAACTGCCGCCCCACCCCTGCAAAGACAGCAGGGACCCTTGCCAAGTTGCCTCCAGTCGCACTGGTTGGGGTATGTGCGGCCTGGCGTCGCGAGTGCATGAACCGGGCAGTCCTCCAGGTACCATATGCTGTTCCAGACCTTGCTCTGGTCTGCGGCCGTCCCGGGAGCAGGCGATAAGGGCATTAGACTCTCAGTGGGCCCCATTCTTCCGCGATACGCTGAAAGGACCGAGCTCTGTTCCTCGGGGGCTGATCCAAATTCGGCGAGGTCTGCCTGGCCCGGGCCTACGCGCTGTACCGAGGAAGGTCAAGCTCACCTTGGAGAAGTCTGCACCCAGACAGCGACTAGTAGCACAAGAGGCAAGCCCAGCAAAATCATCGCCGGGTCAGGGGAGGACAGCCAGGCCCGGAGTAACCGGAGGCGGAGCCTCCCCTTTTCCGGCGATCCCCCAACTTCCGGACCTGCGCAGACGTCTCTCTGCGCCGCCCGGGCCGCACAGTGTGCCCTTCCCCCGCCGCCTGCCGTTTCCCGACATGCTCCGCGGAGGAAGAGACGGAGTCGACAATAACAAACCCAGCCGCGGTCGTGTCCGCGGCCCTGCCGAGCCCTCTGTGCTGCCTCGCGGTCCCCCTGCCGCCCGGGCCCCTCGGCTCTGACCGGCCGCGGGCCCCTGACTCCCGGCCCCTTCTCCAGAGCCGAGGGGCCTGACCGCGTCCTCCGCCCCGACCCCTCCCTTCTACCCGGAGTTCGGGGCCGCAGCTGGCACCGGCGCCCGGACGCCGACAGTTGTGTCGGTTGGCCGTGCCGAATGGGCGGTTGGTAGCCGCCGCCAAGCACTAGGCGGCGGCGGAAGATGGTGCCGGGGGCCGCCGGCTGTGCTGCTGCCGCCGGCGGAGGAGGAGGCACTGCCTGGTAAGCGCTGCCGCCGCCCGCGTCCCCTTCCCCCATATGGGCATGCCGGCCGGGCAGGGGCGCTCGTCCGGCCGGGCGCAGGTGCCTGCCCGCCGGCCTCGCGCGTCCGGCCCGGCAGGTGTTGCACCCGACCCCCGTGCCGGAGTGTTAGTCCAGGTGGAGACAAAAGCCGCTCGAGTCAGTGCCCCGGTGGACTGCAGGAGGTGTCGGTTTGCCCGCGGCGTCCTCGGCCCGGCTCCCGGGTCTCTCTGCGAGCCGGTGTGCAGCCGGCGGGCGCGCGGGAGCGGCCGCGGGCTGGAGACGCCGGACCCGCCGGGACGCATCGCTACTCCGGGTCGCGGCTGCCAGGGCGCAGCCCTGATGGTGCGTTGGGCTCCAGAAATCGGAGAGTGGGATTGGGCCGAGGCCGAAGAGAGCGCGGAGAATGGGAGGATCCTAGAGATGATGTCTTTGTCCCGACCCCTGAGTGTGAGCATCAGTGTAAAGTTACTCCCAGGAATGACTCAGCCTCCGCCCGCCCAGCTGATAGATTCGGGATGGGGTGTGCTTGCTGATTTCACAACTTCCTTGATGGAAACAAAAATATATTAACCAACAGGCGAAACGATAGCTTCTGAGTGGAGTATCCCTATAAGTTTCTAACACCGCCTGGTGGATGGGCTGTGTGTTCACTGTTTATAGTTTCATAATCTAGGCTTTTCTGTCATGACTCTTTAAAGTGTGGGGTTACCATTAAATGGTATAGGCCTGGGTGTCAATAAGTACTAAATGTGTTGCTCACTGCTGATAAAGTCACCGCAAGACATTCAGCTACCTGGGAATGTTTTCAAGCTGGCTAACAAAATACTGTATACTTATTTTGCTGACCTTCTTATGTGTGTAGTTTAGGGGTTTTTATGTTGATGGGGATTTCATCATTTAAAGGTTTGGAAAGCTAGCAATTTAGAAGACTCTTAAATGTGTGTTTGATTGAGAATATCATTGTATTTTCATAGGTGATACAAAGAGGGACCCTCCACTTTTGGTTACATATTTCTGTGAAAAGCAAAGCGACTTCTGAAGGGAGCAGGTGATTTTGGGTTTTTGATGTATAAGTGGACCATTGTTTCGGATGTGAGATTTTTTTTTTCTTTTTGTATTTAGTGTTGTAACAGAATATAGTCTTCATGAACACATTTTCTCAGTGACATTCCGGTTATTTTTTGAGTCTTTACAATTCTATTCAATACCTAGAATTATGCCATGGTTGTTTCAGGCACACATTGTTTATGATAATAGATTTCTGTTGAAGGAAATTGAATATGGATTTAGGCCACATTTTAAAAGTAATTTTATTTTATCTACTTTGAATGTTTTATATTAATCAAATTATGATATTTACGGACCTAATCCTGTTTCTGTTACTGAATGTCCAGGAAGACAGTGAAGCAGTACTCTTGACCCTGAAGAAAAGTTGGTCTGGCCTTTGCTAATAAACACCAAGACAGAATGTGTAGCAAGCCTGGGTCAATCCTAGCCCTCTGGGAGGCTGAGGCAGGGGGATCTTGAGTTGGAGCTCCATTTTGTTTAGTTTTTGGTGTTGGGGATAGAATCCAGGGTCTTGCACATTGTAGGGAAGCACTTTACCATTGACCCACATCCCCTTGTTAGCATACATGAAGCCCTGGGTTCAGCCCCCAGTACTGCAAAAATAAAACAGTGAAAAAAAGTGTCCCGGGACAGTGGTGGTGAATCTGTGGCACTTGTGCAGCAGTGGGCTATTTGTATCTAAAAGGTTCACTGTCACTGACCTAGGGCATTTCAGAGTTTTCAAAGTTATTTATTGCGTACTTAAGTAGTACTTTTTTAGACGCTAGAGATTTTAGGGGGAAAAAGTGGAGAGTAAAACATGCTAATTGCTAAGGAAAGAAAAGGTAGGGAAGAGAGAATATGAAATGTTCAGGGCCAGGGGGAGGTTGAAACTTGACAGAAGGTGTCCAAAGAAAGCCTCACTGAATGTCTTTTGAATGAAGACCCAAGAGAACTAGGGGAGCTAGGTGCTTGGCTCTCTGACAGAGTACATTTTTGTCAGAAGGAGCAGTAAATGCAAAGACCTTAAGGAGAAAGAGGTTAATGAAAATGGACTGGCGTGCAGGGGAGAGTAGTGGGAGATGCTCCATAGATATTCAGGATTTATGGGTCATAGTAAGGAAACTGAAGTACCCTAACCCTGCATGTGTAAAGGCACAGAGTTCCAGTAAAAGCAGTATGGCCAGGAAGTATTTGGAGCCATTCATTCATTCATTCCTGAAATTTTACTCGGAATCCTGTATGAGGTGACTGTCACACTCTTAGCTTTAGCAGTGTGCCAGTGAACTGAGGGACTGAAGTGTTTATGTGTGTGTATTTGTGTTTCTAGGAAATGGTGAAGAATTGGAGATTCTAAAGAAGGTAAAATGACAAGTGTAGATCGATGTAGTAGAACTGACAGAAGTCTAGTGAAGCAGTTTGTGGAGTGCTAGGTTGAAGAGTTTATATTACTGTTTTAGATAAAAGAATATAAAGCTTATTTGCCACATTTCATTGACTCTTTTATTATTATGGGCCTAGGAAACCTGATTTACCTGTAAGCTGAACCCCTGTTGTCCAGGGTCCTGAGAACATGGCATTTCTTTCCATTCTTCTATAAAGTTAAGATTCTGATAAATTGGTTTTTGCAAATGCATGTGGTACATGAGTGCTCACGAGCATCCATTCTTTCGTTGGCTAGTTTCTGCTTTCACAGCTGTTTTAAGTGAGTGTCCTGAGAATTGTGGAATTCCGTTTATTCAATCCATGATTTTGCTCTTTTGAATTCTCATATTTTATTGACTTGTAATTAAACTAAGAGATGCAAATAACTATTACTTGTTTTCATTTTTCTTACTGATATTTTTTTCCCAGTACTGGGAACTGAACCCAGGGCCATAGCACTGAGCTATATTCTCAGCCCTTTTTTTTTTTTTTTTTTTTTTTAAATCTTGAGACCAGGTCTCACTAAATTCTTAAGTTGTCCAGGCTAAGCTCAAATTTAACTCTTGATCCTCCTGTCTCTGCCTAAAGAGTGTTGGGATTACAGGTGTGTGCCACCATGCCTTGCTTGTTAATGATTTTTTTACATAATATTCCACATAATAATTAGTCAGTAACTGTCCAGGATATCTGTTGAAATATTAATCAGTTCAGTACCACAGTGATGATATTTTTGTGATCTTTGGTAAGTCTTTTACTGCACATATAAGTTTTTTGGTTTTTTTTTTTTTTTTTTTGGTACTGGGAATTACACCCAGGGTGTTCACACTGAGCTACCTCCCTAGCCCTTTATTCATTTTTTCATTTTGAGACAGGGTCTCACTAAATTGTCCAGGTGGGGCTCAAATTTGTGTTCCTCCTACCTTGGTCTCCCAGAGTGCTAGGATTATAAACACACAGGTATGTGCCACCTTGCCAGGTTACATCTACATAGTCATTATGAGTGGCAAGACACCAAAATGGGTAATATGTTTCTGTGTGCTAATGTAGAAGCATTTTCATATTACCTTGTTACAGCAAGGTATATGAATGGCATTGTCTCATTTTTATAAAACCAAATTATATTTGTGTATATACTGTATCTTGGGTATACTTTGGGAACAAATATGAAATATATACTCCCAATATGTCTTAAAGTATTTCTGTTGTTCTATTTTTACCTTCCTGTTTGCCGTCTTTGGGCACTGATTTTCCAGATACTGTCTCTATCCTTTTGGTGCTGTCTTAGGTCAAACTGCTTGTCTCTAGTTTCAGACAAAGCTTACATTTAGGAGATCCTGGGCCTTTGTGAAAAAGGTTTTCTGTTTTAGAGAATGTGAGGGAAATGCCTGACCTACTCTTCTTTCCTTCCTTTCTTTTCCTCTTTCCTGGTAGAGAAAGGGTATTGTCAGATGGGAGTACATCTGATTTGGAGAGGCATGCACCCAGTTTTCAGTCCCTGAGCAGCCTTGACACTCTGCTTGTGTTAGACACTGCTTGTGTTAGCCTTGACACTGCTTGTGTTAGCCTTGACACTCTGCTTGTGTTACTTCAAATTTACTTTTCTCTAAGAAGCATTTAGTCTGCTTTATATGGTGTCATCCAAATATCACGAATTCTATTGAACTTGAAAAACAACTTGAAGGTGTTTGTGTTTCTAGCACCTAGTATAATATCTACCTTATTAAATGTGCCCCAAATATTGTGCAAATAATGAATGAATGTGTTTAGTTTTAGAGATCGGAATTGTCAAACAGGGTTTCTCCCTTTCATCTCTCTTTATCAGGAAACTAATTTTAAGTTTTGAATGTATTAGAGTAATTGACTATATGTTGCAGTGAGTGACCTATCATAGTAGTAATCTCACAACAGAATTTTTTTTGAGACAGGGTCTCACTCTGTAGTTCAGGCTGGCTTGGAACTCACTGTAGAGCCCAGGCTGGCCTCAAACTTGGAGGGATCCTCCTGCCTCAGCCTGCCAAGTGCTCTCAACAGAAAATGTTAATCTCAGATTGATAAATTGGATAGAGAGTTCTTTGAGATGCTTTCTGTTTCTTTTATGTATGGGCATGGAAGTCTAGATGATAGCCTTACACATCTAGAAGTAAATGCAGTGGGATCAATATTTCTAAAAATTTATCTTCCTTTCTCAGTTCTCTCTCTTTCAAGACAGGGTCTTGCTGTGTAGTTCAGGCTGGCCTTGAATTTGTGGCAATCATCCTGCCTCAGCCTCCTGACCCGGCTTCAATTCTCATTTATAGCTATCTGTTTCCAAGAAGGATCTATAGGTCTTAAATTGACTTTTATGATGTGAGGTTTTTTTCACCCATATAAGATAATTCTTACGGCCTTATGTAGCTAGTTAATCTGTAGCTATCTTATATAGCTGTTAATTCAGATGAGAAAAAAATACTATGGGTCATCTGGGGCCATGGAAGATTTCCCAGCAATGGTAATAGGAAGTATATTTCTGGCAGTGTGAAGCAATCTGAAGTATTTATTGCTGTCCTTACTTCCGTAAAAGGTGTCATTTCTGTGGATGTGTAGAGGTTTGGGATAGTTGATTCTACTATATAGGTAAATATTGTTTCACAGAATACCATTTTCATGTTGATCAAGCCTATATCAGAGTGGAAAATTCATATAAAGAGATTGGCATGTAATGAAGTAAGTGAAATTATGTGGGAACCTGTACTGAGCTAGAAGTCATAGGAAAAAATGGCTGCAAGGGAACAATGAGCACTTTGGGTCATTGGTTTGTGCCTCCACAGACAACAGTAAGACTCTAGGATACTGTAGTTGAGGGAAGCAGTCTGGCAAGTGATTGTGACCGGTAGCTTGTTCAAGGAGGCTTGGAAAATAGACGTAAAGGCAGAGAATTTGCAGCCACTAAACCAGTGGTGGTGAACCTACAACATGCAGGCTGTTTGTATCATTGAAAGCTCTAAAAGTTTTGCCATCACTGCACTAAACTGTTATGCCATGAGAAAGTGAGGGATTAGATTATAAAGGGCAAAAAATGGATAGGATTTCAATAGAAACAACAAGTTTTGGGTAGCAGGAGAATGATAGTTCTTTCCACAATGAAACTAGGGAATAGTTTTAAAGGAAAAACGTTAAGGTGAAATTTAGACATGTTGTCTAGGGGCATGGCTTAGTGGTAGATGTTGTGTATAGTTTGTGTGAAGCTGTGAAGCTCTGAGTTCTATTTCCAGCACCAAGGGTATGTTTTGGGCAAGGCTGGGGAGAATGATGTATTTTGTTTGAGGTAACTGGGGGATTTGAGTTTGAAATACTTAACATCAGTTCATGTTGGTCCTGAGATCAGAATAGATCTGAATTGGTTTCATAACATTATTTGATACTTGTATTGTACTTTGTGGTTTACACAACTGTTCCCTGTGTGTCACCCTGTGACACAGGTAGTTTCTTTCCTTTTTGTAATCAAGTGAAAAATTTGTTAGATAAAGTCGGTCAAGGTCATATAATAAGTAGAGGCAGAACTTGAATGCAGGAATTCTGACTCTACATCTTAATTCTTTTCAGTCTGTTCTCCCTCTTGTGTCTACAAAGCAAGAACAATTGGAGGAATGACTATGTGGAGAAGTACTCTATTGTATTTAGAGTGGGTTAGGGCAAAACTCCACTGGAGCCCTCACATTGGAGGGTAAAATGAGGAAAGCAGGTGTGAATCTTTGTTTTGCTCTTTTAGCTGGAATCAGCTCTTCCAGGACAGATAACTCAGGTTCTTTATTTCTTTAATACATAGTGCTGTCTTTTTTTCTTTTAAAAAAAAGAGAAATGTTTTTTCCTTGATTATATCTGGGAGTTTTTTTAAAATCAAAAGAAAGCTGGTTGTGTCTTACGCCTATAATCCAGCTAGTCAGGGAGCTGAAGGAGGAGGATTCCACTTCTAGGGCATCCTGGATTACATAGTTGAGACCCTGATTCAAAAAACAACAAAAGAATGCTGGGTGTAGTGGTGCATGCCTGTAATCCCAGCCCTCCGGATGCTGAGGCAAGAGGATCACTGCAAGTTTGAGGCCAGCCTGGGCCTACATAGTGAGTTCAAGGCCAGTTTGAATTAGGGTGAGGTCCTGTCTCAAAAAATCTAAAAAACAAACAACAAACAAATGAACAAAAGAAACAACAAAAAGAAATCAGAGCTAGTGCAAGTGGCACCTAGAGGTCGTCAGTGTTGGAAAGATGGGTGTTAAACAGTAGACTTTTTTTCCCCTTTTGGTATTGAGGATTGAACCCAAGGCCTTTGCACTGAGTTACATACCCAATCTCTCCTTTTTCATTTTGAGATAGTCTTGCTAAATTGCCTAGGCAGGACTCCTACTTTTGATCCTCCTGCTTCAGGCTCCCATAGTGCTGGGATTATAGCATCCGCTACCACACCCAGCTAGTTCCAGACATTTAAATGCTTGTGTGTGCACACATCCCTTTGCATTAGTTATAAAACCAAAATCCACAGTCACAATTTATATATACCTACACACATATATACATACGTGTGTGTGTGTGTGTGTGTGTGTGTGTGTAGACACATACATATCATTTAATCCCTTTTTGGTGGTCAGTTTTCTAATTTTTCATTGACAAAAGTAATGGTGTAATAAAAACCAGTGGGTATATACCTTTGTACACTTATCTCATTGTTTACTTCCAGTATTTTCCCAGAGGTAGAGTTGGTAGTTTGTATGTTTTTGGTATACAGTACCCTGCAGATTAAATCTTCTTAAAGTTGTACCAATTTAAATTCTTGACCAAAATATGTCATGGGCTTACTGTTACCTTGTTAACACACAGTAGTCATTTTAATCGTTAGTAGTAACTTGAAGGATAAAAATGATATCCGGGAGATATTTTAGTCTTATTTCTTAGTGAATATGTATGTCCAGCTAGTTTTTTTCATCATGCTGTGAATACCTATTTGTCACAATGCTGTTGCTTGAAAACTTCACCCTTTCCCCCATTTGAAATTCTGTCATTATTGTATGTCTGTGTATGTATGTGAAAATATGTTTGGATCTTTTCTCTTTTATATGTTATCTTTTTTGTTAGTATATCACAGTCTTGGAGTTAACTACTATGGGTTTAAGAGTATGATTGACAGGTTTTGGTAATTCTACATCTCCATGCAGTGTGTAAAGTAGGCAATTAATTTTGTCTCATTGGACAGACACTAATGTCAGTATTTAGGCAGAAGGTCAAAAAATATGTGTTTAGTTTTATAAAAACTAGGAAAGATTTTTCTATAAGATGATCATGTCAGATTAGGAAATCTTGGTGAAAAGAGATGCAGCTGGCCCTCTATAGCCCTGTGTTCTACATTCACAGACTCTTAACCTCAGATTGAAAATATTTGGGGAAAAAAGTTGTACTCTACGTGTACAGACTTTTCCTACCCACTATTTCCTAAGTAATTCAGTATAAAAACTTAGAGTCTTGATATCGTATTCAGTATCATAAGTAATCTAGAGATGGTTCCAAATTTATGCGAAGCTGTGTGTAGGTTATATATAAATAGTATACCATTTTACGAAAGGGACTTGGGCATCCTCAGATTTAGGTATCCTTGAGGAGTCCTGGTACCAGTCTTTCATGGATGTGAAGGGATGACTATAGTTAGACTTGTACTAAGCTTGTTCGTAAAGCTTTATAAAGTTAATTTCTAATTTTTTCAGCTGTGGTTGCTTCTTATGCCGATACCTGAGAATTATATGCAATAAATTTAGTTCATATAGACTTAACCCATTTATGGGATATAGTGAATTTTGTATAAATTAAGGGAAAATGGTACATTATAAGAAATCTAAGTTACAAGTTGGTAGAAAGATGAACTCTTTGTTTGTTTTGTTTTTGTGGTGCTGGGGATCGAACTCAGGGCCTTGTGCTTGCAAGGCAAGCACTCTAATCACTGAGCTAAATCCCCAGCCCATGAACTCTTTTTAATAATGCTTTTCTTTGAAAAAAGTCAGTGGTTTTACTAAGCTTATTCTAGGATTTAGATATGATCAATGAGAGTAAATTGTATATTCCCATTGTAGCTTGATTTTACCTATTTTTAGTTTTTCTAGAATGGAAACTTTGAGTTTTACTTGTTCCTTTTCAATATAACCTTTGCATACCTCCTCTCATAGTATCTAGCAGATCATAATATTCATTTTATGTGATAAGGTTTTGAAAGGCAAACTTTAATTTTTAATCTGATCACTGGCAGATAAGATTTTGAAAATACTTGTTCAATGTACATTAGAACTGGGTGTATCTGGCTATGGTGTTTTTGGAATATTGGAGGAATCATCTAGTGTACTCCTTTTGTTTTTTGGATGAAGAAACAGATGTAGAGAAATTTGCTCTCAAGGGCATAGAAATAAATATGTAAATCCAGCCCTGAAACCCAAGTCTATTTCTGTCCAAATAGTTTTCATTTCAGGATAACCAAAATATGTGCTTTATTCCTTATGTCCCTTATTGCTTACACTTTTTAATAGCTTTATACAAAGAAGAGAATTCAGCTTTGTCAGATCATCCTTATTAATAGTGTTCTAGTGAATTCTCTGGATCCACTTTCTGGTTCCACAGTTTTGGGTCTTGTTTTAATCCTCACCCTCCATGGTTTTGCCCTCAAACATTTATTTTGACTGTCCACTGTCTCTAGACAGTGTGTTAGGTACTGTGGTAAAAGAAAGGCAGGTGTAAAAGCATGACCAAATTTTCTCTAATCATTTACAGTAGAGGCTGGGCAATGTAAGACACTTGGCAAGTGCCCCTGCCCTGTGCAGAAAAGTATAATGGGGGCATTTGTTTACTTTCTGTATACAAACTTTGTTATTAGAATTTGCAAGCATGGGCTGTAAGTGCTTAATGAACAGACCACTGACAGCCAGTAGATTGGGGAAAGCTAACAATATTTGAGAGTGCTTGGCTATAAAATAGAAACTGGAATGACATACAGGTATGAAAAAAATCCAGGGCTTATTCGTCTCACATCAGATCAGTTTAAATGGTGTGGAATTTCATGTAATGAGCCACAGAAGGGCAACAGTGCAGTATCAGTATAAGGAATGTATATTTGAGTAGATGTTGTGATGCACTTTTACTTTCAGAGTTGAAGGGGAAATAATGTGGCTTGAAGACCCAAGATGGTTTTGTTGGTGTTATCCTCCAAGATGAATTTGAGGTGGAGGCTGCAAGTAGAAGCAGCTCAGGTAGGTAGTTATCAGGAGTCCAGGTGTGCAGTAGTAAGCATTGAACAGATAAGTTTCAGGGGAATAAAGTGGAAGAGTACACAGATTTAGTGACTGTTAGATTTCAGAGAAGGGAGTCCTTACATATGATATTAAACTAACTAGGTATCTTTTTTTTTTTTGCAACACTTATGCAGACATAAGCTTATTTGTGTGTGTCTAATACATACCTACAGCTTCCTATAGGTAAGCACACACATAAACATCAGATTACCATTGTGTACCAAGACCTAACCAATGGAAAGGATAAAGGAAATTCAAAATTTTCTTATTCTTAGATTACACTCTCAGTCTTACTGTTCAACAAAAACTATCATAGACCTTGAAAAAGATTTTTTCCTTGAGTTTCCCCGCACTTGTCATTGCACTGAAAGGAAACTTGACCAGGATGACACCCAAAGTATCTATCTATTCAAGATTCTAAGTCAGGCTTGGTGGCACATGTCTGTAATCCTAGCACTCAGGACAACGGGGCAGGAGGATCACTTCAAGTTTGAGGCCAGCCTGGGCTACATAGTGAGTTTGGGTCCAGCCTGAACTACTTGCCAAGACTCTGTCTCAAATAACAAAACAAAAACAAAAAGACTCTATAAGGTAAATTGTATACATAAGGCTCTTAAACCAGCTATTAATGGAAACAAACAAAACTGGGCCTGTCTTTGAAATGATGTACAGTCTTAATTATATAACACATGTAAGAAGTGCTAGTTCTGTGATATTAACAGTAAAGGGGAAAAAAAGGAGTTCCATTGCTTTCTTGCGTAAGCAGTATGTCTGCTTAAGGCAAAAGAAGGGGATACCGTCAGACTTTTCTCACACAGACACCATTTTTTCCATAACCTAAATCTCTTCATAAAGCTCCTGGGTCTCAGGTTCTTTCTTTACCCTGCTAGTGTCTTCTTTAAAAAACTTTCTGAGTTGGGGATAAGTTCAGTGATAAAAATGCTTGCTTAGCATGCCCAGTTCCTAGTACCAAGCTGGGTGTGGTGCAGCATACCTGTTATCCCAACATTCTGGGAGGCTGAGGCAGCAGGACAGCAAGTTTGAACCAGCTTGGTAATTTAGCAAGACTTTATCTCAAACTTAAAAACAATAATAATAATAAAAAGGGCTGGGGATGTGGTTCAGTGCCAAGCTCTGGGTTTAACCCTCAGTATCAGGGAGAGGGGAAAAAATAAGCAAAAAATAAATAAATAAATAAAAATCTCCCTAGCACCAAACAATGGATTTCTATCTCAATTGTTATTTCTCTTCTAGGTACTAATTTTTAGGTGGTCATGTCATAAGCTCTCAGTGAGGTATGTGTGTTTGGTACAGAAAAGATTTCATTTCCTGTTTCTTCATATTTCACAGATTAGACCTAATGAGGGAATGCAGAATGCAGAAACAGTGATCAGTAAGTGTGTGGGGGGGTATTTTTTTATTCCAGTATGGGTTGTGGGAGGAGGCAAATTTAGTACATACATTACTCTTGTATAGGCAGTGTAGTGGTATCTAGGTATCAGGATAACGGATACTGCTTTTTCCAGTAGCCTTTTATAAAATGGACTTGTTTCTGTGAAATAGCTCTTTTGGCATTATACAAAAAACAAACAGAAAAGCCAGTTTATTGATTGAAGCATCTATCTGTATCATTTTTATCCTGTTGTAGGGTTGAGAAACCTCTGGAGATGTTCTGTAAATTTTGTTTCTGTGTTTTCGTAATTATTTTTTCTAATGGAAATTAAAAACAAAAGTTAAGCAATAGAAGAATGGGTCACATGTACCCATCATTCTGTTTCTTTAGTTCTCATTCTATGAACAATTTTATATTTTAGCTATACTTCTTTTTCTTACTATGTTCTATAAGTTTTTTTGTTTTTGTTTTTGCTGTACTGAGGATCAACCCGAGAGATGCTCTGCCACAGTCTATATCCCCAGACCTTTTTGATTTTTTATTTTGACACAGGGTTTTGCTAAATTGCTTAGGCTGACCTTGTGTTCCTCCTGCCTCTGTAGCTAAGATTGGAGGCATGGGCCAAGATGCCTGGCCAGCGCTGTAAGTTTTGAAGAGCAATAATCCCCTGTAGTAGTTCTGCAAAAAAGATGTTTTCTCTACTTTAAAGACAAGAAAGTAGAATCTTAGAGAAAAATCTGTGGTGTGATCGAAAAATACAGTGATTATTGTTTACTTTAAAATTTGTTAGAGTAAAAGACACCTTGCCACTAACCCCACTCAATATACTCATCCTCACTTCAAACACATCCCATTGTTCTTACCTCTTTCTTTCTTTTTTTTTTGGTTTTTGAGACAGGGTCTCACTATATAGTTGAGACTGGCTTTGAACTCACAGCAATCCTCACTCATGGCAATTCTCTTGCCTCAGCCTCCTGAGTGCTGGGATTACAGGTGCAAGCCACAAAGCCTAGCTCTTGCCACTTTCTGAAGCAGTTTTGGAAGTCTTTAAGTGCTGTTGTGCTTGCCTAAGTAGCCTTTCATTGTCATTTTGACTTTGGGAAAGAGCCAGAGGTCACAGGATGGCAGAATAAAAGTAGATGAGGATACACCGTAATGTTTTTACCAGTTTGCAGAGGATGGCACTTAGCAGCATTCACTGTTTTTCATCATTGCATTTTTTGCAGTAGTGGGGATTAAATGAGTCCACAGCCTTTTCACTGAGCTACATCCCCTGCCGGTTTTTTGTTTTGTTTTGTTTTGTTTTTAAGGCAGTGTTCTCTGAGTTGCCCAGGCTGGTTTTGAACTTCTCCTGCCTCAGCCTCCCAGAGTGCTGGGGCTAACAGGTATGCACTACCATGCTGGACTCAAAAATTTTTTAAAAACCAATATTACTTAAGTCACTTACAACCTTGTGGTATCTCAGTTATTGGTTTTGAGGAGAAAGCATAGTCACAGTTTTGGCTATTCAAATTTAATCAAGGGAGTTGGTAATGGAAAACAGCTTGTTTTTTAGTTCTTTTCCTTTTCCCATCCCCCATCAACCAGAGAACTAGTCATTTGTGTGATCGGTTTTTTTGAGGGGGGTGTTAGGCATCAAACTCAGGGCTTTGTGCTTGCTAGGCAAGAGCTCTACCACTTGAGCTCAGTTTTAAGTCTATCAGCTGGTGTTATGGTTTATGTCTAGACAGCCCCTCACCTCGGTGTCTCATGCACTCATAGGTGGGCTTTTGGGAGGTAATTGGATCATTGGGGTGTGATACTTATCAGTTGATTACTTCACTGAATATGATGTTGGGAGATGAAGCCTGGTTGAAGGTGCATCACAGGGTATGTGGGGAGTGTGGCCTGGAAGGGTCTGTCCCTCTCCCTCCTTCCTTTGTCTGTCTGCTTCCCATCACCATGCCATAAGCTTTTCCTCCTCTGTGAGGACTCTCTGCCATGCAGTCCTGCCTTGGAGCCAGCTGACTGTGGACTGAAACTTTTACAAGCTATGAGCCAAAATAAACCTTTTCTCCTTAGAGTTGTGGGTGTTACATCTCAGAAAGTAAGACATTTGTTAAAAAAGGAAAAGTAGGAAATTGGCCCTGCATCCCGAGGGACATTTTTGCTGTTGTTGCTGTTACTTCCATTGAAAGTTAGTGTTCCAGATAGCATGGCTTTGCTGGGGGCCTCAAGTTTTTTGTCTTGGAGATGCCTGGTAGTAACTGAGGTTTGCGCAGCTGCGATGGTCCAAGAGGCAAAAGATATTCATAATAAGAAACTTCTGCTTGGTCCCATTTTTCTGGGATGGGCCATCCTGTGTCATGGGCAGCCTTTGTGCCCAATTGTCGTGTGGAGACTTTTACCCTAGGGGGCTGGGTCTGGCAGCCTGGGAGTTGGGGATGGTATAATTTGGGTGTGATTTGAGCATCTCCCCAGAAGTTCATGTGTTAGCAGTTTGGTCTGCAATGAGCAGGTGTTAAGGTAGTGAGACAGGTGGGGTCTAGTAGGAGGTCCTTTGTGATGCTGCCCTTGGAAAGGATTACAGTAGTTATCATTGGACCCGTTGTTATTTCTATCAAGAGGGTCATCCCCAGTCTTTCTGTATAATCCTCCTATCTAATTGTTATGTATAATCTTGCTGTGATAACACTTCCTGCCACATGGCTCCTGCCATTGTGATGCCATCCATCCACTGCAAGGTCTTCATCAGAACTGAGCCAGTGCAAGGGCCAGGCCCTTCTCTAGAATGGAGCTAAATATAAATAAGCCTTTTTTCTTTATAAAGTAGCTAGCTGCAGGTAGTTCACTACAGTGACAGAAAATGGACTAACATAGAAGCCAACACTGCTTAAATTTCTGTCTCGAAGCTCCTAGATCCTGAGTTATCCTTGACTTCCCCAAAACACAGGGGGAGGCCAGGGAGCTTACTGGTTCTGCCATTCCCACTTCTGTTCCTTGCTGCCCTGCAGTTTTCAACCATCGCAGTGGAGCACCTTTTGTTGCTAGCCCCAGTGTATATCCTGGGCAGCTGAAGGGAGCACTGGAAGTGGGCTGGATAAAGGTGCAAATTGGGAGGCACTTTTCTGTTACACAGTCACCCTTTTCTTCACTACCATAGGTTGGTTCTCTCTGTGCATTTTAATATTAATACTTTTTTTTTTTTTTTTGTGGTGGTGTTGGTGTTAGGAATTGAACCCAGGGCCTCACACATACGTGGTAGGCAAGTACTCTACCAGTGAGCCACATGACCAGCCCTTGTACATACCACTTGCAGTGATATTTTCAGTGTATACATTTCACATTGCCGTGATGATCAAATACAGAAGGATTTCTAGTCTCATGCAAAGAATCACCTTTTTACATTTATGGACCTATGGAAATCTTGTTCTTGCTGAACTTAGATACATTTTATTTCTGATTAGTGACTTTTTTCTTTTTGAGACAGGGTCTCACTATGTCCTTCAGGCTGGCCTTGAACTCACTATGGAGCCCAAGCTGGCCTTGAACTCCTGGTGATCCTCCTGACTCAGCTTCCTAAGTGCTGGGATTACAGGCCTGCCCCATCACACCCACCTGATCAGTGACTTTTCGGTTGAAAATTTTGTCGTAATTTCAAGTGTTCTGCTGTCCTGCTCCTAATATTGGAAGGTGTTTTTGTTGTTTGTTTGTTTTTTAATGTGCTTGGAAAAAAAATAGATCTTAAAAATAGTTGCATAAGGGGTAAAATTGGGGAACAAAGAGTTAGAATTCTAAAGGAATAGAAAAATGCTGAATCCTAGAATGTGCTTACTAATTGTAATCACATGGAAGGGATCTTTATGTTTTAGTAGTATATTCATGTTCTTTTTTCCTCCTTGATCCTAACCAAGGATTTTAACTCTGACTATGGGAAAATTAACTTCTTTGAGGCACCGTTTGTCATTTGAATGATGGGGATAAGACAAGCCTTTCTCTCCACCAACTGCAAAGTAGTCATGTACCTGCTCTGTGTATTTTGGATTTACCTGAAAATGCTTTTAGTGGCTTTTTAAAGAAGTAGATACCTTTTGTGTGTATAAATATAAAATTTCTGTGCAGCTTGCTGTTGTGCTTCACAAGAACAATAAGATATGTTATTTCTTTTTAACCAAAGCTCAAAAAAAGTATCTACTACATACAAGGTTCTTAGGTGCTTGCGTGTGTGTGTGTGTGTGTGTGTGTGTGTGTGTGTGTGTGTGCTTGCGCATGTGTGTGTACTGTAGACTCAACTCAGGGCTTCGTGTATGCTGGGCAAGGACTCTGTATACCCCCAGCCATCTGGATGGTTTTTTTGCTGAATAAAGGTAGCAAACTGATCTAGGTTCAAGATGTTGGATATGCTGTTTGCTAAATTGCCTTCAGGCGGGTCAAGTAACTTCTGAATTTTTTCCCTTATCTACCAAATGGAAATATTAATGATATTAATGTCTCGCGTGTTGTGAGAAGTTAGTTAATGCATATAAAACTTAGTGTAATGATGTATAATGAATCATTGTAAGTGTTAGCAGTGATGATTAATTTCATGTGCCATATACTTGGATGTGTGGAATAAAGAGCATTTGTGATCATAAAAGCCACAAACGTGACATTTATTCACAGACTGTCAACACAGGTAGGCCCATGGGAAAATGATGCCTGATCTTACTATGTAGTTAATTTTTCTTTGTGCTATTTGTTGCTAAGTTTTTGGTAGGTGGCAGTTAACGAGACTGCAGAGTGAAGATTCAGAAGGGAGCTTCTGGTTAAAGCTTCCAATTTTACAGCTCTAACATTGGTTGAAGACCTAGGATACCCTACCAGGGTAGAAATAGCTTCTCAAAATGATACTGACATTAATATCTCTTAGGAGCTGTTAGAAATAAGCTAGATGACAAATGCCTGGCATTTGTGTATAAATGTGGATACATTAATTGTCTTGGACATTCTGTTGAATGTCTTTTTTTTATTGGGTACTGGGGATCAAATTCAGGACCTTGCACTTGCTAAGCTAGCGCTCTACCACTTGAGCTAAATCCCCAACCCTTGAATGTCTTTCTTATATATACGTTGTCTTGGTTAATCTTTAAGTTAATCCTGTAGGATGGGTTTATCTTTTTTCTAATGATTGAGGGTCATAATTCAGGGACTGTTTGTTTTATTCATTGTTACATTCCATGTCTAGCATAGTGGCTGACATATAGTAGATAATCTATAATGAATAAGAAACTCATTAGTAATTAAAGATAGCATATAAATATAGAATGATGAAATTTTACTGGCAAGGATATAGTGACCTTGTTGGCAGAGTATATTGACTGATAAGTATAAATTGGTAAAAGCAATTTTGTAACATACTCAAATAGCCTTAAAATACTTGAATGTTTTGACCTAGCAGTTTGACTTCTAGGAATCTTATTTTATAGAAGTAACCCTAAACACAAGAAATGAATGTATGCTGTGAGATTAAAACGTGGGAAGTAATAATAGTAAATAAATTATGTAAATAGTAAGTAGTAGATAAATAATAATAAATTCACAAGTTGGAATGTTCTTTTAGCTCTTAGTATTGATGATTATGAACATTTTGTAATAATATGAAAAATACTCAACTGAAGGAAAAGTAATTATATGATAGAGAATAGATTTAATGCTGTTGTGTGGAGTTCTCAAGGTTCTAGCAATGTAACACATTTTTCTTTCATGCATGTAATGGCTTTTAGGAGGAGCCAGGGGGACCTTGTTCATTTTGAACTCAGTAACCCAGCTTTGTTATTGCAGGCTCTGTCACTTACCTGTCACTTTAATTTATTGGCTTCTTGGTGACTTTCCTCATTTATTAAAAGACTTGGTATTACATCTTTAATATAACAGGAAATATATTTTAGTCCACCAGGTATATGTTAATCTATTGTTTCATCTGTGTAGGTTTTTGTTTGTTTGTTTTTGTTTTTGTTTTTGTTTTTTGAGACTGGGTCTCACTCTGTAGCCCAGGCTGGCCTCAAACTCACATGACAATTCTCCTGCCTCAGCCTTCGGTGTGCTGGAATTACAGGTGTGCACCACCACACCCAGCCCAGCTATGTAGTATTTTATTCTATATATTTTAATTTAGTTTTTGTTATGTAGGTAGAACTGTAGTATGTGTTTATGTTGGGCCAAAACATGCGGGGCTGTGTTTATTGAGTATCTGGATCATCATCCATAAATATTATAATGGTGGGGAGGGTGTGTTGGTGATAGATAAACTGGAAGATGTCATAGAGATGAAAAATCTAGAGGTTTTTCTCTAAAGAACAAGCCAAAAAAATCCTAGGGTAGGTGTCAAGCATATAGATTGTGTGTGGGGGGTACTGGGATTAAACCCAGGGGTGCTTTTTATCACTTACTACGTCCCCAGTCTTTAAAAATTTTTGCACCAGATCTAGGTAAATTGTGCAAGCTTGCCTCAAATTTGAGATCCTCCTGTCTCAGTCTCTTGATTAGTTGGGATTATGGGATTGTACCACCACACTTGGCAAAACCTGAGAGACTTACAGCTTGTTTTGTTCCTGGAATTTAAGCAGTGTGGTATTTGGAATTGAAAAGTTGGTGGTGATCACAGTGAAAGGATGGGGGATCACAGTGTAGGAAGTGGGGGAAAGGAAGAGGCCATATTACATTTGCTGTTTTGGATGTTATCGTAACAGTTAAAAGCAAGAAATAGAGTTGGAATGCCCACGTTTGAATCATCAGTCACTCACTTACAATATTAACTTCCTTTTTAAAATACTAACTTCTTAATCCTTTTACTTACAATAACATGATGACGATGGCAGTCTAAAGGATTCTTGTGAGGAACAAATGAAAGCATTTAGTTTTAGGAGACATGTAGAATAATTTCTTAGGATGCCATAAATAAAAATCATAATCATTGTGAAATTTAAACAGCAGAAAAACAAGAATTGCTAGCGTTTAGAATGACCTTTTTGAATGCAATGTAGGGATTGAAGAGATACAGAGTAGGATGAGAAGCTGTTGTAAGAAGGTAGCGGATAGTGAGAGTCTGATTTAAGATTAGCGATAGAAATGAGATAGATAGTAAATGTCTGAGTGTTAGAATTGACAGGACAGACCTGCTGATGTTTTTGTCAGGAGAGTTAGGATAGCATGTGATATAGGTTGAGTGAATGTAGATTCCAGCCACTCAGAGAAATGAAAAATGAAAAGGAGATTTAGGGAACAGAGAAGATAAGGAGTTCAGTTTTAGACACAGATTGAAGAATTGCATAAAGGAAATCAACATGGACTCTTTGAATTTCAGAGAGGTGAGGGGTTGGATGGATAATGTAAGAGAAATTTAAGCTGAATTTGGAACTAAGTATTCAGTAGTGATGGTAGCTGCAGCCACGGGAATAGGTGAGCTCTGCCGTACAAAGGAGAAGAGGCCTGAGATACTACCCAAACATTGAAGAATTGGCTTCTTTTCTTGCTGAGCACCATGTTCCACTTTTTTGTTGTTGTTATTGTTGTTGTTGTTGAGAGAGGGTCTCGCTGTGCAGTTCAGGCTGGCCTTGAACTCACTATGTAGCCCAGGCTGACCTCAACCTCACAATCCTGCCTCAGCCTCCTGAGTGCTGGGATTACAGCCATGTGCCACCACGCATGCCTAGCTCTTTCATATTTTTATAACATGATGTGGTTGTTGTGCTTATTAACTATTGCTGAAGCCACATAAATATTATTGCAGAGATTCTCAGCATGACTTGGGTGGGTTTTCTGCTTTAGGGCATCTCACACAGGTTTCTCTTGATCAAGGTTTTATTTAGAGTTATTGTCTTGTGTGAGGCTCAACTGGGAAAGGATCTGTTCATTGGTTTAAGTAGTTGTGTCAGGATTAGTTCCTTGTTGATTGTCAGATTGAGATCCTTAGCTTCCTGGTAGCCACCTCAAGTTTCATACCAAGTCTAACTCTCCATATGGCTGCTTACTTCGCAAAGGTGGCAGGGGAGAATTAGCTGGCAAGATGGAAATTAAATCTTGAAAACAATCATGGACATTGACATCTCATCACTTTTGAATATTTTATTGATTAGAACCATTTTTTATGGGCCTGGCCTAAACCTTGAGGGAGTGAATTTCACTAAAGTAGATGTCAGGCAGTAGAGGTGGCACAGATAGAGGCTGTCTGCTACAGGCACACCTTTTATTCCTGTTTACAAAAGAGAAAATTGAAAACAGTTAAGTAAATTGAGATGAATTATGTAGTTGTAAGTATTGGGGGCCCAAATCCAAGTTGTCCTTCCCCACAGCTTGTGTTCTTCTTTATTATTACATAGTAAGGACTGAGAAATGGCTGTAGGAGTAGCAGTTTGGGGCAATTCATCGGTGATTTTTATTTCGTGGAGTAATGTGGTGGTTCAGTGGCCTGGCTGTGATCTCAGTGAACATGCAGGTAGGAAAAGGGACTGAGTTGAGACTACTCTTTAAGATGGTTATTTTAAAGGGAAGAAGAAAAATGACCACATGATATCCATATGTTGTTGTTACATATTCAGTTGTTTCTCTGTGTAGTAATTCAGAAATTTTTCTTTTTCAGTTCTCTGAGTTTAACCAGTAATGCCATTCAGTTGCCAATATCAAGCAAAGCAAACTTAAGCCAGTTTTAATCTGCTTTTAAGACAAGTGGTAGTGCTATCCCCAGTGCCTGACGGTAAGTCACAGTGCTACCTTTTTAACTGACTGAGTTTTTGATTTAATGCAAATAGTAATTTTGGAAATTTACTTTCAAAGCTTAAAATGTTTGCTTTTTTTCTGCTAAAATGATTTAAACTCCATAAGGCTCATGTGGAAAGAACATAAAGAAAGGTACTACCAATTTGTGAGAATTTATAGTTGCCTTCCACTGCTTTCATTAATCAGTGGGATTTCAACCACTCATTTGTGAAGAATACTAAATTGGTGATGGTGAACCTTTTAGAGTTTTCAGTGATACACACAGCCTGCTGTCGCATGAGTACCATAGGATTGCCACTGCTGTACTGGGTCATGAAATCTGTTCCTTTTACATTACTCCCACTTTTTTTGAAGCAGAGTTTCACTATGTAGTTCAGGCTGGCCTTGAATTTACTGTGTAATCCAGACTGGCCGTGAACTCGTGGTGATCCTCCTGCCTCGGCTTCCCAAGTGCGTGCAGAGATTACAGTTGTGCACCCCACCGCCCATGTCCATCAGTGAATGCCCTTGTATGTTTTAGATGAGGAAGCCTTGTATTATAAATGTGCTTTTAACTTGGATAAATTAATGGTAGAGTTGTTTTAAATATTCTCATTTCTAGGCCTATGCATTTTGTACTGTTGTATAAAGTGACATAATCATGAGGGCCAGAGGATTTATGTTTTTATTTTTGAATTTTGGGGGGAGTGAAGGTTTCTTCTGGAACATTTCTAGCTCAGTGTGAAGGTAGATCATAGATTAAGAGGCAGCTGTCATAAGAATTTTCAGGGATAAGATTTTTTTGGTGGGGTATTGGTGGTGGGTGCCAGGGCTTTCACACTGAGCTAAATCTTCACCCCTCTTTGTAAAAAAAATTTTTTTTAAATTTTGATACAGGGAATTGTTAAGTTGCTAAATTGCCCAGGCTGGCCTTGAATTTGTGATCGTCCTGCCTCAGCCTCCAAAGTATTGTGTGCCTCTACACTTGCCTCAAGCATTTTATTCTTGAAGTAAAAAACTGTAAAATCTTTGCATCAACTTTTTTCCCCTAATAGCCAGCTTCTACCTTTCTGGAAACAATTTTATTTTTTCAAGGGAAAATACTTATGCTTTTCACTAATCTCATTACTGCTTATTTGTATGTGTAGAGTTTACAAAATCATCCAGGTAGTAATCCTACGCATCAAAACTCAATTTTTGTTATTTATATGATGAGATTGAGCTGTATCTTGATGGTTTGCACCCGTGTTTGTAAAAATTGATCACGTTGCTGCCACACACACACCCCCACTCCCCCACCCCACCCCACAGGATCTTGGTCTTTAGCCTAGGACTTGTTGTGTAGCCCAGGCTGACCAAGAGCTCTTGATCCTCCTGTCCCAGGTTCCTGAATGCTGTGGGATAGCAAGTGTACATCACCAGGCCTGGCTGATCTTTTTTTTTTTTTTCTTTTTGTTCTTTTAGGAACCATATCAGAAGGTGAGGTTTGAACTCACAGAATCCAGAGAAATCATCATGAAGTTATATGTATTTCTGGTTAACACTGGAACTACTCTAACATTTGACACGGAACTTACAGTGCAAACGTGAGTTGTATTTCATGTGTTCTCTTCAGTTTTGCATGTTGCGTATATGTGAAAAGTTAAAAACTCTTAATTTGAGAAAACTGTTACACTTTTAAAAAGGGCTTACAATATGGCAAGTCCTATATCTTTCCCACTAACACATCATGTATATATAATTATTATTTTCTGAAATGCTCTATTCTTTAAATGTATTTTATTCTGTTTAGATGAATGTATTATTCACAATAAATACACTTAGCCACAAACTGATTTTATACTACTGCTATCATTATAAGTAGCTATGGCTAAGGCTATTCAGAGTTGCACAGGACATTTTGTTTCTTGGGGTACTGGGGATGAATTGAGGGCATGCATGCTGAGCTTTATCCCCAGTCCTTTTATTTTATATGTTTTGTTATGTTATGTTATTAGACAGATTCTTGCTAAGCTGCCCAGCTGGGGTTGAATTTGCAGTCTTCCTGACTCGGCTTCTCAGAGTGCTGGGATTATGCATATGTCACTATCCTCCGATTCACAGGACCTTCTTAAGGGGATTACTGATAGCTTTGTGAAGCAATATATATCACTTTCTCTCTTTTCAGTTGTTTTTTATTCCCTTATGTGAATAATGTCAATAGGTTTGTTTTGTTAAGGAGAAAATAAAGTAAGTTTGTAATTTCAGCCAAATTAGTGGGACTCATATTCTAATCATCCTTACTCTTGCAGGGATTTCAAATACTATGCTTGACTGATGAATGCCCTCTAGACTTGTAAAAACTGGGGCAAATGCTTGGGGCAGGGAGAATATATTTTGAGGCTAAACAAGAAAGAAGTAGTAGAAGTAGTTTGTTTTGGGTTTTTTTGAGCTGGTATCTTGCTTTGTTGCCCATACTGACCTGGAACTGCTGGGCTCAAGCAATTTCTTCCTGTCCCAGCCTCCCAAGTAGTTGGGATTACAGAGTAAATCACCATGACTGGCTGATACTAAAATTATTATAATTTGTTTAATCAGTAATCTTTGTTTGAAAAATGGCAATAAGGGGTCATTTTATTTTTAGAGAAGACTAATTTTCATTAAATGCATTTTACCTCTAGAGGATAATCTTTTTGAAATATAGGAAAAAAAGGAATTTTCACATGGTTTAGACTTACTGTAGTTTCTGTAATGTGATGTAAAGATTTTAATATAAATTTTGGATTTGTAGGAATTTAACAGACCTGATGCCAATTTAAGCATATTCCTTCATTTGTTCGTTATGTAGATTGCCAATGTTTCATAGACTCAGTTGTTTTTTTTTTAAAGTAAGGGCTCACTATGTAGTCTAGGCTGGCTTGAACTCACTATGTAGCTTAGGTAACTTTGAATTTGGCAGCTATCCTCCTGCCTTTGCCTCCCAAGTGCTGGGATTATAGGCGTCATAGGTGTGTACTGCCACACCTGTCTGTACTCAATTTTAGATATAACAAATGGGGAATCTAGTTCAAGGAATAGAAACCACCCCCACCCCTTTGTAAACTAATTTTGGGGAAAGTTTTAAAAGGGAGCTTCATTAGTCTATTTGGTATTTTTTATGAAGTACTACTTTGATAATAAAGTTAGTGGGCAAATGTAAATAACTGATTTTTGTTTTTTTCCTGAAAGTGTGGCAGACCTTAAACATGCCATTCAAAGCAAGTACAAGATTGCTATTCAGCATCAGGTGCTGGTGGTCAATGGAGGAGAATGCATGGCTGCAGATCGGAGAGTGTGCACCTACAGCGCTGGGACGGTAGGTACACGAGCACCTGGGCCTGGCTGTACTGCAGGGTTTCACAACAGAGGGTGGCACTCAGCGTTCAAAAGTAAAGCTCATCTACTTCATGTATTTGGGGAAATACGCAGGTTCAGTGTTTGTATCATTTTTACGTCAGTTATTTTTGCTTTTTTTTAATATAGGACACAAATCCAATCTTTCTTTTTAACAAAGAAATGATCTTATGTGATCGTGCACCTGCTATTCCTAAAACTACCTTTTCAACAGAAAATGACATGGAAATAAAGGTTGAAGAATCTCTTATGATGCCCGCAGTTTTTCACACTGTTGCTTCAAGGACACAACTTGCTGTGGTAAGATAGTACTTTAACTAGCTAACTGATTGTGCTTAGACACAAACAACTGTAAATAGCAGTCTTCTAAACTACATAGGAAGTATGCAGAAGTTATGAAAAGTAGCCAAACTTTTTGAAAAAATATTTTGTAGTTAATATATCTAGTTTTTAAATTTCAGACGCACACATTATTGGTTAACCTACAATTGACAGTTACAGGATTTTAGAGTGAAAAACCTGCTTTAACTGACTTGGTCAACTTCTCTCCTAGATGATAATAATTCCTTAATAAAGTACCTATGTTAGATTAGATATCAACGGAGAGCTCACATAACTTTTTTGGTTCTGGGGATCAAACTCAGGACCTTGAGCTTGGTAGGCAGGCGCTCTATCACTGAGCCAAATGCCTAACTCAAATAACTCTTAAGAACTGTAGTTCATTTTTCTTTATTCATGCTTAGTTTCTGGAGAGCCACAGTTCTTTCAGTTCATACACCTAACTGCTCCCTGCAGTCCCCACAAGTTATTTTCCAGTCATTTGATTTTCCTTTTTAATTTACTGCTTATTTTACTGTAATATAATTGACTGCAAGCCATTAGTAGCCAAACTTTTTGAAAGTATTTGGCTGTATTTTGCTTTCCTCTATGAAAAAATACGTTGGAGGACTTAGTAACAGTACAGTATTTACTTTTTGTAAATTGGATACCATATACTAAACGTTTCATTAATAAGGCTTTTAAGAATTTGTTTTAATGTGGTATATACATTTAATGAGATATGCACACACCTCATTTTCACATAAGATACAACATAAAAGGAAATAATGTCATCTTTCTGAAATATATTTAATCGGCATTAAAGAGTCCAAAAGTATTTTTAAGAGGATACATTTGGTTTTTTAGATAGGGCCTCACTTACGCAGTCCTGGCCTACTGTCACCTTGCTGTGTAGCCCCAGGCTCACCTCAAACTTGGAATCCTCATGCCTCAACCTCTTGGTTATGAGAAGACAAAAATATTTTTAAGAAAATAATTCCATCAACAGTTTATTAATAGAGTCCTTTAGATTTGGGGGTTCTGGGGATGGAACCCTGTGCCTTCGCAATGAGCTCCATTCCCAACCATTTCTTTAATTCCTTATGTTGAATCAGGGTCTCAGAAAGTTGCCTAGTCAGGTCTCAAACTTATGATCCTCCTGCTTCTGCATTCTAGAGTGCTGGGACTAGTGTATACTTACAGATGAAAAAGAGACACTACATTTAATTAGAGAAAATATAGTATTAAATATGGTTGGATATGCAATTTTCAGGTGCTCTGAATAAATAAAACCTCAGTCAAATGAAGGATCCATATATCAGAAGTCCTAAAATATGAGCTGACAAAATTTCTCTATTGATGTATGGTAATAAAAAGATTTAAAAATTAATGAAGTGAGAGAGAGGAGTATTGCTGTTGAGATCCTAAATCAGCAATTTGAAACTCAGGTAGCAGACAAATATAAAAATATAAGTATTCAGCTAGATGTGGTAGTGTGTCTTAGTTAGGTTTTCTAGAACCAAATGGTTTTAAGAGAGCAGATTTAATAGAGGACATTTATTGATTACAATATTCACCCAGAAGCCAAATGCAGAAGGTGCCGAATGTCCATCTAGGCACTGGAGACCCAAAAGATCCAATTGAGGGCTGGGACCCCACAGCACTGTCCCATGTAGGTCCGTGTCCGCACATGATGGCTGGAGCCAGAATACAATTCTCGCAGCAGAGATGACAACCAGAGCTGCTCCGAAGCAACAGCAGCCATCCTCAACGACAGCAAGGCCCCGAGCCCCTTCCTCGACGAGGACAGCCGAGTTCCTTTTGGAAGAACCAGCCGCAGCAGAGCTTCTCCTGGGAAACAGCCTGCCAACTAGCTACGGCTCCCACTCTGCCTTATGTTGCATGAGCAACAACTCTCAGGTGGATCTCGTACGCCCAGCATCACACCAACTCAGTCCAGCTGGACGTTCTGGCTCAAGTTGACCATATTAGGTCCACCACATGGTGCATGCCTGTCTGTAATCCTAGTACTGCTTTGAGGCTGAGGCAGGAGGAATCAGAAATTCAAGCCCAACTCGGGCAAATAAGACTCTTTCTCAAAATAAGAAAATGAAAAAGGGTTGGAGATTTCTTTCAAGTGGTAGAGCACTTGCCTAGGATGTGCAAGCCCCTAAGTCTGATCCCCAGCACCCGCTGCCCCACACACGCACGAAAGAAAGAAAGAAAGAAAGACATAAAGAAAGAAAATGAAGAAGAGCTCTAAATATAGCTTAGTGTAAAGGCCGTGGGCTCAAACACCAGTTACTGTACAGAAAACCCTCCAAAAAAACAACTAGGATTCTGAATATTGTTTCTTTTTAGAACAGATCACTTTTTCAAGAAATTGAGGTTAGTTGGGCGGGTTGGTGCACTCCTGTAATCCCAGTGCTGGGGAGGCTAAGACTGGAAGGATTGCTGTGAATTCAGGGCCACTTCGGGCTACATAGTGAGTTCAAGGATTGTATGAACTGCATAGTGAGACCCTGTCTCAAGAAAACAAAAATAAATAGATTTTATATCTCAAGTGGGAAAAGTACAAAACACTAGGCCAGCCTGAGATACCTTGTACCAGTGTCTAATGGTACAAGAGGATGTACACAGTGTCTAATGAAAACTTGTCCAAAGGATACACAAAAATGAGAATAACAGGATGCTGTAAAAAGGATCATTGAGATAGAAGAGATGTGGTAATACAAATCTAGAAAGAAAGAAATTATTGTGATAACATCTGGTGGTACAGGGTGACAAATAAAACATTCTGAATACATATTTCATCCAGGCAAATACCAAGAGAGAAGTAGGAAAGAGTAAGAGATCAGAGTATGAGGTAACGATATTGGAAGGCCTGATACTCTTGAGGGGGACATAAAATGTAGCATAGAAGAACTAGGAATGAATAATTTCATTAGTCTAGCAAAAAAATCTAAAAAGGAACATAATAGAAACACTAAGTGAATATAAAATGATGTTAACCAGTATCTTGAATCTAAACCATAGATTGTTGTACTTTATCCCTTTTTGGACTTTTCATAAATGGAATTATGAAATTTTTGCATACTTTCATATCTGTGCTTTTTGACTCACCATTATGTTCCTGAGAATCCTTCCATGCCATTGCGTGCCATTGCGTATATTTGCTTCGTGACATTCCGTTGTCCAGATAATGCCAGGGGTTATCCAGCTACTGGCCTACTGTGTTTTTATTTGGGGACTCTTGTGAGTAAGGATGTTATGAATATACTTGTACAATGTTTGGTGAATTTTTTTCTGTTTTGCATTTCTCTGGAGTTTAAAACTAGGCTATGTCTGTAGTTCAGCTTTACATGCTTCTAATTTTTTTTTTTTTTTTGCGTGAGTGTATCCATTTATACCCCCAGCAACAGAGTGTGAATGTTCCATTTATTCAGCAGACTCACTGACACTTGGTTCCTTCTGGGCTTTTAATTTTAGCTATTACAGTGGGTGTGTGCTAGAGGCCATTTTATTTTTTTGTATTTTCGGTGCTGGGGATTGAACTCAGGGCCTTGTGCTTGCAGGGCAAACACTCTAACCACTGAGCTAAATCCCCCACCCTTAGAGGCCATTTTGAATTAGTTTGTTTTCTTTGGTAATTAGTGATTGTGGAAGTTTTTCCATTTGAGCCACTTGGATATCCTTTTTTGAAGTTACTCTCAGCTTCTTTGACTATTCCTTACTGAGTCACCAATCCTTTTCTAGTTTTGTAGTTCCTTTCATATGGTCTTCATAATAAGCTCTTTGTTAGTTTTGTATGAGAATGTCTTGTTTTTTCACTTAACTACTACCGGTGCTCTGTGATGAATAGAAATTCTATATTTAATGTCCAGTTTGTTAATAACCTTGGTTTTAGGTCTTTTTAAGATTTTTCTCTTTTGGCTTATCCTAAAGTCATGAAGTGAAGGGAAGAGCCAATGTAGATACTACACTACATCTGTTGTGTAATCTTCTAGAGCCACCTTTTCTATTTCACTTTAACATTTCAATCTATAAATTAGCTATATTTGATTTTTATGTAATAGTATAGGAATAGAAAATTCACTTTATAAATCTAGTACCCTGCTTTTAAAAATCTAATGCCATTGTCTGGATGTTTCCAAATCCTTACATACAAAGACATTTCATTTTTTATAATGGCTACATTATTTTATTGTACTCATAATTTATGATAAGCATTAAGGTTGTTTCTGTTTCATTTTATAGCATCAAAGAACTTCGTAGTATTTTTATTTATTTTAAGCATAAACTGGATAAATTCTTAGAAGAGAAATCATGGTGCCAAATGACAGATTAGTTTTTAATTTTCATAGTTATTGCTGAATTGCCCTCTAGAGATACTCTACCAGTATGTACTTCAGCAGCAGAGAGTAAGTACTTCTCTTCCTTCCCAGTATCATAACAAAGGGTATTAGCAAACTGTAGCTGATAGTTTTTTGTAATTTTATTTCATTTGAATTGAGTATCTTTTCATAGATTTAAAATCCAAGTTATTTTCCCAGTGTTGCTCATACATGTATTCCTGCCCTTAGTGCCCTCTCTGTCACTTATAAAGTTATTTTAGCAAATTCCCCCATTTATTATATCAGAGTTAGAAAAGAATTCTTGCTTCATTGTGGGCATACTTGCCCCCTAACTCCTTTATATATTTTCTTAATTTTATAATCCTTTTTTTTTTTTTACATTTTTATGTAAGGTGTGAGGATACTAGTAATTTTTTTCAACTTGCCACCCAGTTACATTGATACCACCTATTTTATAATACAATTTTTGCCCATTCAAAATAACAGCTACATACAGTACTACAGTAAATTCCAGTATCTATGTTTTCATTTAGATTTTAGTATACTGTTTAATATTTGTAAATTTTGATCTCAGAAATTGTATGAATTCATATAGGGGAAATTAAATTATTTTATCAAAGTTACTGTTTGTAAAAGAGCATTGTATTTCTGTTTATACATTGGAAAGCTATTGATTTATGCATTTATACTACCACTTCTCATTTTTGCTTCTATTTTGTATAATTAAAAATGTTCCTATCTTGGTTCTGAATCTTTGTTATCTGTTTTATCCTATTGTAAAAGAAGCTTTTGTATTTTCATAAGTGAGCAGTATTTCACTTTTTACCATGAGGATCTATTGTATAAGACATATCAAACCGTTCTTTCTAGTTATAAATCCTATCGGAATCTTGTGAATTGCTTAGACACTCAATTGTAGCTGATTACATATTAAGATTTAATATCCATGTTTGTATTTTAAAACATTCTCATTTTGGAATCATTGGTATTTTAAAAACTTATTTGGAAAATGCTTAGTTCTTTCGGATTAATTTTCAACACTCCAGTACAATTCTGGTAACTTTACTAAGCAGATTTTTCAGTTGATTTAAGGGGTTCTGTTTGGTTTTTTGTTCTGGCATTGCTGGGAATCATACTCAATGCCTTATGCTACACAAGTGTGTGCTACTCAACGCGCTCTTGCTGCGCTACACCCTGTCCCCATTTTCTTATGTTTTATAAGACTAAATTGAATGTCAGTAGCTATTTTCCAATAGTTCTTTTTTTGTGTGTGCATTTGTATTTTTTTGTTTTTATTATTTTCTTAGATTTCCTCAACCTAAAGTTATTATCTCCATCCTAGCAATATTTGGAAATGCATGTGGACAGTTGGGATTGTTCGGATGAGTGGGAATACAATTGACATTAATGGGCAACTGCATTGGAATAGTAAATGTAATATAATAACCAGTGAGATACTAAGTATAATACTATGATAGTTAATGAGGAATACTAATTGCCCCAGTGGGAGTAGGTTTCCTTTCTAAAACAGACAAAATTACTTGTATATTACTTTATCAGTTTAAGATTTATTATGTTACTTGTCTGTATTTGAGGCCATAAAGTTTCCATTGAGCATTATTTTTGTTGTAGTTTGACATTTCATGTTTTTTTTTAAATAAATCTACAGTTGAGGGTTTGATTTCTTTAGCGACTCAAATATTGTATCAAAGAGAACTTTTAAATTTCTAGGTGCTGGAGTACTTATTTTTGTCATGATTTTCTTCTCCTAATTTCATCTCTTTTAATGAGACAAGCATGTTGTTTGTTGGAGTAATCTTTTTTAATTAGGCAAGTCTGTTGTCTATTGGAGTAGTCATTTGTTGTTTTTGTTTTTGTTTTTGAGACAGGATCTCAATATATAGTTTAGGCTGGCCTTGAACTCATGGCATTTGTCCTGTCTCAGTCTCCAGATGGAGTACTCATTTTATTGTATAGTATAATTATGAGTTCCTATGACTTTTATAAGAACATTTGAAACAAATGATTAGCGTATTGGATATTGAACCCCTGGCCTTTGAATTGAACTACCTTCCCATTATGTATGTATGCATTTGTTTTTTTATTTTGAGACAGCGTCTCACTAAGCTGCTAAACTACCTGGGCTGGGCTTGAATTTTCCATCCTCCCGGCCTCACCCGTCCGGAGTTCTGGGATTATAGCTGTGAGCCAATATACCTGGCCGTGATTAACATTCCGTATTTTCATGTAGGGAGATTGATAGCATATCAAGTGAACTGGCTTTAACAGTTTTGCTTTTTTGAGTTCTTTTCAGGTGTGCTATTTTGAATTCGAATATGCTCTTGAATTCTTTGAATAATAACTTTTCCCTGTTTATGGTTTTTGGTAACAGATTTTACTTTTTACCTCTGACATCTTAATATTGTGCTGTCTGTACTAAAGGCCTCTTTTCATTTTTTTCCTTTGCTTTCTTTTTGTATATGTGTGTTCCTTTGGATATTTAAAAGATTTGTAGTGTGGTTTGAGTTCTGAGGTATGTGTATTTCTTTGAGGGGAGTAGTTAGTACTGGGGATTTAACCAAGGGTCTTTGCACTGAACTTTATCCCTGACCCTTTTCTTTTGCTACAAATTCTTGCTAAATTATACAGGTGAGCCTTTAATTTGCAGTCTTCCTGCCTTAGCCTCCTAGAGTGCTGGGATTACCTTGTCTGGCATACTTTGTGATCTTTAATACTGTGCTAGCTGGCCTCAAAGTCATGCAGAACTCCTCCCTCAGCCTCCTGAGTGCTGGGATCAGAGGTGTGCACCACCACAGCCGCTGGCCAGCATCCTTAACTTCTAATCCTGATACTCCTGTCCTCACGTTGGTCACTTCTGCCCATACTTTCAGTATCATTTTTAATTTCCTGGATTTATGTTTTAGAGCCTTTTTGTGGACTCTAGTTCTTTGCTAAACTGGTCATTCATATTTTGTATCTTTTATTAGCTCAGCTGGCTTTTTAAAATTAGTTTCTTCTCTAAGCTCCCTGATTGTTTTATTACTTCTATTGTCTGAGTTGTATCTTCACAGAGCTTGTCAAGCTGAGTGTCTCATTGTTTGTTTGTTTATTTTTGTGTGTGTGTTTTTTTGGTAGGGGGGTGGGATCAAATTCAGGACCTTGTGCTTGCGTTGATTTGTTTTTTAATCTTCTGTTACCCTTTTCGAGTAATTCGGCTCTGTGGTTTTTGCTTTCCTTCCTATCAGTGCTCGCGGATTGACTTTGCAGGGGGGCATTTTGCTGCTTGTCTTCTCATGTTGCTTTTTGTTGTTGTTGTTGTTGTTCTTTTATCTGTTTTGTGCTGAGGTATCCAGACATTTATAGTGTAAAGACTTTGTTTCTAGTATGGCTATCCCTTTAGGTAATCTGGTTTTGGAGCATCAACTTGGAGCATTGCTGAGTAAAATCCTTTGCCTCTCTCCCAAGAACCAGTCACCTCTCTTATTATGGGGAGGAAGGCTGCGGGGTAATTGGCCCAACACACAGTTCTCTGGGCATTGTTAACATCCCCAAGGTAATCCAGGACAGCTGGCATACAGAGAAAACCTGTATGGCACTGGTAACATCAAGTAGATCAGCAGCAGTAATATCATCCACCACAAACTGGATTTTGACATACTGTAAAAACCTTGTGTATTGATACGATGTAATTGTTGTTGTATTTATAGCAACTTGTCTGTGACGACTTGAAAACAACAATATTCCATCCATTCTTTAAGATGTCTATTTCCCATCTACTGTGTAAACTTCTCATCAGTTTTTTGTTTGTTTGTTTGGTTGGGTTTTTTTTGGCAGTACTTGGGATTGAACCTAGGGCTTTCACAATGAACTACATCCCCTTTTTACAAATTTTAAAGCTTTTATTTTTAAATATTTACTTATTTGTTTGTTTTTGTTTGTTTGAGACAGGGTCTTGCTAAATAGTTCAGGCTGGCCTTGAACTCACCATGTAGCCCAGGCTCAAAGCGATCCTCCTGCCTCTGCCTTCTCAGTCTCTTTTTGTCAGACTATTTTTTCCTAACCAATTGTAATTTACATTTTCTTGTTTTTGCCATTTTATTCTGTTCCTGTGTTTTGAAGTTCTTTTTTCTCTATTTTTGTCCACATACTCATCACACCTCAATACTTAAATACTTTCTTTCGAGTTTTTTTATCTGCTTTATAGCAGTTACCAAAGTTAGAACAATCTCTTCTATTTTCTAGCAGACTAAAATCTTGTATGCCAGAGGAGTTGTTTTACTTGTATATCTCCTGAATTGCTTTCTAGTAGTTTATACTTGTTTAAATACTTTTTGTATGTATGGTATTGAGAAATCAAACCCCCAGAGATGCTCTACTGCTAAGTCCCAATGCTTTTTTATTTTTTGTTTTGAAATATGCTTTTTAAATACTTTTGTACCTTACTCTTTGGAACTAAATTTCAAACATCTGTCCTGAAGATATTTTCATTGTTACATAAAATAATTCCCAGAATTTCCCTAAGTTACAAAAATCTTATTAATCTAGAAGTTGATAGTATATTTCAGTCTTTAGTTTTCACCATTAGAAAAAAAATATTTTTATTAAGTATGTTCAAGTTACTCTTTAGAAGACAGTGACATTTGAGATGGTACACATCAGTCACATTATTGGAACTCCCACTTTTCTCAACATTTCCAGAGGTAACATCTTTTGGAATCTTTTTGTTAACTATTTCTTAGGATACCTGTTCAGGAACACATCAGTATTCATATTGTTTTTGAGGGGAGTGGGGAATGTTGGTTGTGGGGGTGCTTTCTTTTTTCCCCTTGAGACAAGGTCTCCCTATGTAGTCCAGGCTGGCCTTGAATTTATAGCAATCCTCCTGCTTCCACCTGCCAAGTGCTGGGATTACAGATGTGCGCCACCATGCCCAGTTTATTTATTTATTTTTTTTAACCATGCCCAGTTTAGTGTTCATATCCTTTGTTAATTTTAGGTACTTACAGCCATGAACGATAAAAAAAGTTTATTATTGTTATTGTTGCTCGTGTTGCTGGTGATCAAACCCAGGGACATGAGCATACTAGGTAACTTCATCTTCAGTGCAGATGAACAATTCTTTAAAATTACTTTTAAATGTGCTTAGTGGCTATCGTGGTATCCAGGGTGTACTTTATCTTGCTTTTTCCTCTGTTACTCGGCCCATGTTTTTGCTTATTTTACCCAATTCTTTGAGACAGGAAGAACCTGGAAGGAAAAACTGCTTAGAATGTAGTCATGAAAACAAACGTGCACATATACAAAAATGCACACAAGCTGTTGTCTTCATTTGTATTGTGTTCTTTCTTCTTCAATATAGGAAATGTATGAGGTTGCCAAGAAGCTTTGTTCCTTTTGCGAAGGTCTGGTCCACGATGAGCACCTGCAGCACCAAGGCTGGGCCGCCATCATGGCCAACCTGGAGGACTGTTCAGGTTCATACCAGAAGCTGCTTTTCAAGTTTGAAAGTATTTATTCAAATTACCTGCAATCCATAGAAGACATCAAGTTAAAACTCACTCAGTATGTTGACCATTAAGTAGATAACAAGATATTTGTTTAAAATGTCTTTGAAATGTATAAATAGTTTTAGTCACTGTGTGTTTCTTGTAGTCCGTATGTTCATGTGACATGCATATTTTTTGTGTCTTATGATAGTGCTTTCCAGGTTATAGTTTTTATAGGTGTATAGATTCTTTTTTAGGTGTATAGATTTATAAATTTATATTTTAAAAATTATGGTTATTCTTTTCTCATTGTGTTATGTAAAGGGCTCAAAATACTGAAATCATTTATGAAACTAATATTTTTGCTCATATTCTTTCTTGCCTGATAGAGACAAGATATACAAATAGTGTATCTAATAGAAATGTAAATTTGTTTGTTGTTTTTTTTGTTTTCTTGAGACAGGGTCTTGCTTTGTAGTGCAGGGTGGCCTTAAACTCATGTAGCCCAGGTTGGCCTCAAACTCATGGCAATCCTCCTGCCTCATCCTGAGTGCTAGGATTACATGGATGTACCACCACATCCAGCAGAAATGTAAATGTTAATTAATAGGTGGGCCGAGGAAGGATAATTTAAAGCTTCTTTTAAAAAAAAAAAAATATTGCCATCCTGACAGAGTGTGATGGTGTGTGCGTGTAATCCCAGCTCTTGGAAGGCTGAGGCAGGAGAATTGCCATGAATTTGAGGCCAACCTGGGCTGCACAGTAAGTTCAAGAGCCTGAACTGCATAGTGAGACCCTGTCTCTAGAACTCTCTCCCCCCTCCAAAAATTGTCATCCTGGTATAGCTTTAATAATTTAGAAATTAGCCATTGTGTTCTAGCTATCATTTAGATAGCTTTCTAGTTCTTCGTAGAGACGCACATCTAATATCATTGGATGTTTTGAAGAAAAGGCTATAGTTAATATAAAAAGAGAGGGATAATTCAAAATGAATATAACTTGTATGCATGTACACGTGCTTACATTTGCCAGATTTTCAAGTTTTTTGTATTAATTTTGGTTTTGTGGGGTTTTTGTTGTCGTTAACTTAACCTTGAATTAGAGGCAAACAGCATGTTCTTTCATATTCTACTTCCTCCCTCCCTCTATTCCCCTTCATCCTGTTTCTATATTTTGTTTAATGAATACTTAGATTTTGGTCTTAGGTTGACAAGAAATCTTGCGAGAAAAAAGAAGTAATAATTGAGAATAGAAGGATCTTTTTTTTTTAAAGTTTATATAATAATGTTTACAAGTAACTTTTTTTTGAGAATTTTTTGGAGACTTTATGTGAATTTACCTGTACCATTTTATATGCAGTTTTATGAAATCATCAGGAGTTCATGTATTTCCCCACACCTTTTGACTATATACATCTGTATATTTTCAGGTTAAATTTTCCTAAGATTAAGACTTAATTTAATCCTATATTTTCAGTATATTAAGTGTGTTTGATTACCTTAAGACAAAATAGCAAACTTGTACAAATTTGAATTTTTATGCCTCCCTAAGGTTTGGTGAAAGCTAGACACCCACTTGTTTAGAATAGCCTAAGCAGCTTTAGTTTAGTATTTTGATATCTTAATCACAGCATTATGTGTCTGCTAACCTAGGCTTCTATTAGTGAACAGATAGCTTAGAGACTACTTTCTCAATGAATAATACATAGACAAGTTGTAAGATCTTGTGTGTGTGTGTGCGCTTATAGGATGGGATGCTAACCCTTAACTAGAGAAATCTTGTTGTTTTACAGACAGATCTTTTTGTGTTTTAAGTTTAGGAACTGCGGTTTCGGTGATGGCCAAGATTCCGTTGTTGGAGTGCCTAACCAGACATAGTTACAGGGAGTGTTTGGGAAGACTGCATTCTTTAAATGAACACGAAGGCTCCGACAAGGCTGAGATGAAACAATCCACTGAACTGGTGCTCTCTCCTGATTTGCCCAGAACAACTAATACTTCCCTGTTAACCTCATTTCACAAGTCAGTGGAACACGTAGCTCCAGACACCACAGATGCTGAGAGTGGCAAAGAAATTAGGGAATCTTGTCAGAGTACTGTACAGCAAGATGAAACTTCAGTAGATGCTAAAGACAGTGATCTGCCTTTTTTTAATGTTTCTTTGTTAGACTGGATAAATGTTCAAGATAGACCTAATGATGTGGAATCTTTGGTCAGAAAGTGCTTTGATTCTATGAGCAGGGTAAGTAATGGTAATTTGATATTTCTTAAATTGTTTACATTACTTATATAATGGGAAAATTGGTAGTAAGTAGCAGAAATAGTATGTGTGGATTGAAACTTCTGGGTCGACTCAAACTTGTAATCTTTTGTGTGAGTTGACTACATTTGTGAAGATCAGATGAAATTATTTAGGTCTGATGTCTATAGTGCAATGGGAATGGTTTACATACAACAAATTACACAGGTCTTGCATAGTTAGTTAAAAAGTAGACCACCAGCTGGCTTTATAAGAAGAAAGAGGGAAGACACAGCATGCTCCCTGTGTCTTGCCATGTGATGCCCTGCACCACCTCAGGACTCTGCCAGCAAGAAGGCTGTCACCAGATGTGACGCCTCAACCTTAGATCTCCAGAACTGTGAACCACAATAAGTCACATTTCTCTATAACTCAAGTAAGTAAATAAATAAAACCACCGCCATTCAAAAGAAGAAACTGAATATGTCCATCACCCAGAAAGCCCTCTTGTGCCTTTTTCCAGTTACTATTTCCCCTGAGGATATCTCTTTTGGATTTTTTTTTTTTCTTTTGGACGTCTTAAACAAATTTAAGTAGTACGTTTTTAAAAATCCCAAAACTTTAAGACATTATGGTTTTAGTTGTATTTCATAAATAAACCTGGGAAATAAATTTCTCTCTGTATATGATCCAAAAATTAATAACAAGTACTTGAAGCCAGAAAGGAAGTTGATAGGGGCACACTACACCGTTTAGTGATGCACAATATTAGAAGTGTCATGCATGTTCCTATTGTCCAAGTATGACTAGACAGCAAAATCTGCTTGAGCAGCACTCAGTTTCGAGAGAGATTTGATCCTTGATTCACTAGAGAAAACATGCATATGTCTAAGATGCCTATCAAACAGCACATACTTCACTTGTTTAAATTATGACACAGTAAGATGGAAGACTTTAAAAGATTGAGGTTTCATAATTCTTTTCAGTGTCTGTTTCCTTAGGGACATCCAGTAGGGTAGGTTTCTTAATTAAGATGTTTGCTGGGATAGAAAATATGTAATAAAATTAGCAAAGCCAAAATAGAATGAAAGAAAGCTTGGCTAATATTCCTGCTTACACTATTGTGTTTAGTTATTTTTCCAGAGCCAGTGGTTTTCAAGGGAGCAGATTTAACAGAGGACATTTATAAGTTACAGTATTCACCCATAAGCCAAATGCAGGAAGAGTCCCAAATGTCTGTCTGTGCACTGGAGACCCAAAAGACCCAATCAAGGGCTGGGAGCCCACGGCACTTTCCCATGTACATCCATGTCTGCAGGTGATGGCTGAAGAAATCTTTACTGGAACCAGGATACAGTGCTCACAGCAGAGTTTCTCTTGGGAAACAGCCTGCTACTATCTTTTGCTCCTGTTCTCCTTTATGTTGCATGAGCGACAATCCTCAGGTGGATCCTCTACACCCAGAATCACAACAACTCAGTCTAGCTGGGCGTCTGGCTCAAGATGACCACATTAAGTCCACCACAACTAACATTTAGTAACATAAAAATACCCTTTATGATTATGATTGTGATTAGGATAACTGAAGTATCATTGTTGTAGAACAAACTACATATATTAGCTATTAGAACACTGTTAATAGCCTATGAAGAAAACCTTGTTTCTTTTGATTTTTTTTTTTTTTTTTGAGACAGGGTCTCACTATGTAGTTCAGGCTGGCTTCAAACTCACTACATAGCCCAGGCTGGCCTTGAACTTGTAGCCATCCTCCTGCGTCAGCCTCCCGAGTGCTGGGGATTACTGGCATGTGCCACCATGCAAGGCACCTAATCCACTGGCTTTGAGTTTCATGTTTAAATGGAAAATCTAGCAGGATTGTAGTTACTACTCACTTTACATGACAAGGGGCAGGAAACAGTAACATTCTTCTGGCTTAACAATGAATATTAAAAACTCTTTATGCCTACAGCAAACAGAAGGTAGCTGTACTGTTATTATCAAGGAGGCCAGTGCTTATATATATGTGGGACATAGCAATAAGCCCTGGAGTCTCTGCCATATTTTACGTGGCCATTACATTGGGAAAGCAAAATGCCAGCTTTCATTTGGTAATGCGTGTTCTGTGTAAAATTAGTTAACATGGCTTTACTACAATGTAACGCTCATCTGTTGCACAGGCACATTAGATTAAGAAATATTTTTTGTTGTAAAGCCGTGAAAACTCACTTTGGAGAAATGTAATGTGTTTTTTACAGTACGTGCTATTCTGTAAATGGGATGTATATATTTTCCTCTCGTCGGCACTTTTCCGGTATCATCAGTGGCATTTCTCATGAGAGTCTCTTGAATTGGGGATGCTTCCTTTTTGTCTCACTTTTATTAAATAGTTGTCCTATTTGTTATCCAGTAATAAAATAATAAATCACTTTGCTGATAAAGTAATTAAAAATGCTAAGATTCGATGCTGTATTAGAGCAGTTTTTGTTGAAAAGCCACACATTTCACACATTAGCCCCATTTGCAGCAGTATTGGTAGCAAGTATCTTCCTCTGGAAAAGTTTTGAAAGTACATATTTTGGAATTTAGGATTGGAAATGACGAGGGCTGCAATCCCAGCACTGGCATTCATACTGCTGTCATTCATAATAAGTCAATTAACAGTTTTAACCCCCAGTTTCATAGTTGTATAGACTGATGGATGCTGGGTCTTTGAGTTACTTAGTTTGCGCTCCAGTTTTTGTTTGTTTGTTTTGTTGTGTTTTTGGTGCCGGGGATGGAACTCAGGGCCTTGCACTTGCGAGGCAGGCGCTCTTCCACTGAGCTACATCCCCAGCCTGCTGCAATTTCTTGTCTCAGACAGTAGTGTTAGATGTTATGAACATAGCTAATCAAAGAGCGAGCCCAAGAGTAAAAATAGTATGTCACTAAGTGTTAAAGGTTGCAAAGTGGGTATCAGTATGATCCTGTGGTATAAATACATACCTTCTAAAACATTTCTTCACAGACTGTTAACAGATGGAATACTTCCTCCTTCTTCCGATGGTGCCGGGGATTGAGCCGTGGCGTTTGCACTGAGCCACGTTTCCAGGCCCCTCCCTGCATTTTTTATCTTGGGGTGGGGTCTTGCTCAGGCCCTTAAGCCTGGCTCAAATATGGGCAACCCTCCTGCTTTAGTACCCCACCAGTGCCGGGATTGCAGGTGCATACCAGCAGAATAAATGTTAAGTACAGCAAGACATTTGGAAATCGTTGTATGATCTGCCGTTCTCGTTCATGTTTGCCACTTTAGCTGTACTGTACTTTCAAATGAATATGATATATAAAAACATTTATGAGGAACCTTGGTTTAGGGTTTGTATTCCTAAAGTTATTCCCATGTTAAATTTACCTGTAATTGTCATTTTGCTCAAATTGCCCTGTTATCACCCTTATAATTTATGTCTGGTTTTTATCATATTACATAATGGAAATACATGTATATTTCCCTCAAGTTACCACAAACTTGATAAAAGTGGGAAGACATTCACATACCACAACAGAGTGAGTACTGCATAATAAATAAGTCACAATCCTTTTATTGTAGAAAGACTTCATGAAGGAGGAGGTGTGAAGTTTTACTAGGACCTAACTATAAAGATGGGGTGGGGGACGTTTAAACACTGAGCCATTACACCTCGTACGATAAAGATCAAAAGTAAGAAAGTGCTGGGTTTGTCTTGAAGCAATTTGTAGTTCTCTATATCTCTTAGAAATGTTATTTTCAAGGTCTTATAAAGTGCAACTGAGGTAATGACTAAACTCATTCCTTGGTCAAGCATAACTTTTTTTTTTTTTTTTTTTTAAGAGACAGGGTCTTGCTATGTAGCTCAGGCTGCTCTTGAAATCACTGTGGAGCCCAGGATGGCCTTAAATTTGAAGCTATCTTCCCGTCTCAGTCTCCCGAGTGCTGGGATTACAGGTGTGGCTTGAAATAGGTGTAGGAAGATATACTGGTATCAGATCACTGAAGTATTTACTGTATTGGGCATGTTATTTGTGGGCAGAAAGAAGCTGTCTGAGGATTTTATCAAAAGACAACCATTGCAAGTCAGATGAAGGGTTGTACTAGCTGTGGGAGATACCTACAATAAAAGCCACACTTAATGCTGAAATTATATGGAGAAGAATAAAAATGGGTCAAGGAAAATGTCTTTCTACATCTTATGTAGCAATTAGACAAAGGGGAAGGATCTAGTGAAGGATGCTGTGAAGGAACCAGCAGAGCTAATGTCCTTAAACCTGTAGGGTTTGGAATGTTGTCTACTTTGCTAAATACACAAGATCATTGAATGAAGCAAGGCCATTTGGTGATTTTTTTTTGACCAAGGAGTTTTAATGGAAAACATGGACAAAAAGGTGACTAGTATAAAATATTCTTTCAGGGTAATAAAAGTAGCAATATTGAACAGTTTTAAGGTTCCATGAATTCCAGCAAATTTTGTAGAATTAAACCCAGAAACCAGGGATTAAAGAATAAGAAAGCATAGTTGATCAAACCCATTCCTTGAGGAGGCAGAGACCAAGTAAGATTTGCGTTTCCAAGCTGGGAGGTAGCAGTGACTGAAAAAGTTTATATATTTTGGAGAGAAGCCAGATTGATGAGAATTACTCTTGAGCCAGGCATGGTGGTGCACACCTGTAATCCCAGCACTCGGGAGACTGAGACAGGAGGATAGCTTCAAATTTAAGGCCATCCTGGGCTCCACAGTGATTTCAAGAGCAGCCTGAGCTACATAGCAAGACCTTGTCTTAAAAAAAAAAAAAAAAAAAAAAGTTATGCTTGACCAAGGAATGAGTTTAGTCATTACCTCAGTTGCACTTTATAAGACCTTGAAAATAACATTTTCTAAGAGATACAGAGAATTGGTTAAATTGTGGCTTTCACTGAAATGTGTGACACCTGGAACTATAGTCTCAATATTGTATTCTAGTATATTCAGTATAGATTTTTAAAGATACAATCTTGTTCTTGACCTTCCTTTCTGGAAGTATAGCTTTGCTATCCCATAGTTTGCTTTTTTAGTGCTTTTTCTCTTAATTTATTTCTCTGCTGTATATGAATATAGTTTGAAATAACATTTAAAACTATATGCTGAGGGTTTGGGGATTTAGCTCAGTGGTTAAAGTGCTTGCTTAGCAAGCACAAGGCCCTGGTTTGATCCCTGGCACCAAAAAAAGAAAAAAAAAAACACTCTATGCCAAATATTTTATTTATATTTATTTCCTTGTCACTTAGCTTGATCCAAAGATTATCAGACCATTTATAGTAGAATGCCATCAAACTATTGCCAAACTCGATAATCAGAACATGAAAGCCATTAAAGGGCTTGAAGATCGGCTCTATGCCCTGGACCAGATGATTGCCAGCTGTGGCCGGCTGGTGAATGAACAGAAAGAGCTTGCTCAGGTACTTATTTCTGACTTCTATCAGGAAAAAGAATTTGTACTTTGTCTGTATAAGTATTTTATGTGCTGTATCAGTTTGATAAGCATTACGTTTTCACTTCCTCTTTGAATATTCATTAATGATGCAGTATTGTGTTTTCCATGTAACAAAGAATAAAGGCATGGCATAAATATTTGAGTTGGTAAAATAAAGGGACCTCAGTCTACTGTAGATTAAAGCTAAAATATACACCATGAAAGTGCTTCTCACAAGTCGGGGGGATCAATATTTTTTGACATGTTAAAAATATGATAAAAGCAGTCCTATTGTACTAATAGAAATTTGAGGACCTCCTGTTACCTCCCCCTGCCCTGCAAAAAGTGAAAAGTATGGGAAATAAAATGCTTAAAGGAGAGGAGATAGATTAACTCTTGAAGAACTTACCAATACTTTATTCATGATCACTTTTTTTCCAGCTACCATGGCAAGTACTGTGGCAAAATAGCCCAGAATCAAACAGTTACATTTCATAGTTGGATTCTCATGCCTGCTTTTCTAGTTTAACTCTTCTCTACCAGTAATTTTCCTTTGAATATACTCTTTGAGTAAGCTATATAAACAAGCATATCCCATTTGCCTTTTTTCCTATTTTTTTAAAAAGTAAAACACCTCTTTGATATAGTCCAGGCTGATGTAAAATTAGAATGTCTTTTATGTTTCTTTTCAGTGACAGATTTAATTTTGTCACTTGAAAATCTTTTTTTTTTTTTTTTTTTTTTTTTTTGTGGTGCCAGGGATCGAACTCAGGGCCTTGTGCTTGCAAGACAAGCACTCTAATCACTGAGCTAAATCCCCAGCCCATTGAAAATCTCTTTAAATCACTCCAATTTCTGGGAGTTATTTTTGCTTGGTACAGAATTTTGGGCTCTCTCAGCTTCTTACTATAGGTACTTTCTCTGCATTTGGTTTGATTTTTAGCAGTTTGGCTATGATGTGATAAGGTGTGGTTTTGTCGTGCTGATCCTGCCTTGGTCCTGTAGTACTTGTTGAATCTTGGTTTAATGAAAGTTCCCAGTTTCTCTTGGCATTTGCCTCCCTCACTTTACCTTTTCACTCTTTGATTCCAGTTGCTCGTATTAATTAGACCTTTTACCATATTCTTTTTAGATACTTAATTTTGACCTATTAACAGTTGTAACTAATTCTCTTTCAGTGATGACTAGATGTAGTTAACTATTTATTCCTGTTGCTTATTTTTCAGACCTGCAATTCCTGTTTACTTTTTGTTTATATAGTTGCAAATTTTCTGTCAAAATATTCAGTCTTATCTATCATTTCTTTAATCTCATTAAGCACACAGTAATTTTTAAAGTTTCTGAATTGTTAATTCTATTACCTGTACCTCTGTGTCTGTTGATATTTTCTGTTTCTTGTAGTTTTTATTCCTGAGAATCCTATCTTTTCATGTTTTCGATTTCATGTTTTTGATTACTTTTTTTTTGAAACTTTATTTTAATGGTACATTTTCAATATACATATTGATAACATTCATCATTGGGGATTTGTACCTGTACATGATATATCTTGTTGCTTCTTTTTTTCCCGTTCCCCTCCCCTCACCCCCTCCTCCCTCCCTATTTATAAAAGCTTTGTTTCCATTTTTTCCTTGATTACTTTTAATAAGAACTAACAGAAATATTCTGAGGCATAAGATAACCTAAATGTTAGATTTCTCTAAAATTTCAGAGAATTTGTGTTTGCTTTTGACATCTGCTGGAGCGCTCATAATCTTTAATCAGTTTAACCTGGTTTCAGGGATACAGATGGTTGGAAGTTGGTTTTGCTCCTTGGAATGACCAGATTACCTTTATTTGCAGGATGTAGCTCTAAGATACAAATATGAAGTATTCCAGTCTTTTCCTTCGGCCTGCTCTGGTCTCCAGTTCTAATTTCTTAATTCTATATCAGGGTAGGACTATTGACTAGTACTTATTCTTAGTTTGATCACCACTTCAAGAATCGGGAAAGCCCTAAGATAAAGCATTTTTAGTTTCCTTTCTGTTCTGCTTCCTTTGGATCCCCAAGATCTGCATTGGACATGGTTCTACTGCTTTCTTAGCTCCTGCATACCCAAAGCCACAAGCTGCTCTTTCAACAGACAGATCTTGGCATTCCTGATCTTTTAATGCCTCTCCAGCGTCATTCTTTTTAGCTTTCCTTAGAATGAATCAAATACGATTTACTTAAGTCTGCTTTCTTTTTGTGTGTATTTTTTTGTTTTTTGTTTGTTTGTTTGTGCCAGGCTTTTGCTATATAGTTATATAGTCCAGGCTGGCCTTGTGCTCACTCTGTAGCCTAGGCTGGCCTTGAATTTGTGATCCTCTTGCTTCAGCCTTCTAAGTGCTGGAATTAACAAGTTTGCACCACCACTTTTTCCATTATTACAGATATTATTTGAATGTTCCACTACATCTGTCTTTACATGTATTTGTAATCTAGTATTTCTTTAAACAAAATCACCAATAATGGAATTATTGATGTATAAGATGTATATACATTTTAAATACTAGCTAATAATGTGTTATAATGCCTTTTACAAAGGCAAAGTCAGAGTCTTTCAACACTCCCCAATAAATGAGAAGAATAATTTCCCCTGATAGTGTTTCATAATTATTTTCTCTGAATTGTTATTTGCCACATTCTCTTAATGTTTTTCTACGAATTTATCATATGTAGTCTGGGCAATCTTTTGCCCATTATATATAGGTTACATTTCTATTATCATTTTTATTTAACATTTAGCATGTTTACATTAAAGAGATGAGGTCAGTAGAAGCACTTTATTTGGTTTAATTCTATTTCATTGTGCAAGAGGGTTAACATTAAAGATCAATTTAAACCAGAGGTTATATTTCTAATTCAGCTTGTGTCAGGTATATCCTTGGATAAGTTACTTTATCTATTGTCCTTTATAGTTTTTCTAGTTTGATAAGCAAATATTGCCTGATTCGAGGCATTATGTTACGAATACATCTAATGCACTCAGAAAAATTAGATTTTAATATCTGTTTTGAAAGTGGAACAGTTTGCATTTAACAAAGATTCTTAAGTGAATGTTTGCATTGTTCATGAAATAAAATTAAATGTTTAAAATACTTTTCCTTAAAGGGATTTTTAGCTAATCAGATGAGAGCTGAAAATTTGAAGGATGCATCTGTGCTACCTGATTTGTGCCTAAGTCATGCAAATCAGTTGATGATTATGTTGCAAAATCATAGAAAACTGTTGGATATTAAACAGAAGTGTACCACTGCCAAACAAGAACTAGCAAATAATCTACATGTCAGATTGAAGTAAGTAATTCTATTATATCTAATTTAGGATCTTTATAGTTAATGTTTATTTTTCCCCAGTGGTAAAGTAATTTACCCTCACTACTTCATTTAACAAGTTTGGGATTAGATTATTTTTATAGAGCATGTGCATCTTGATTTCATTAATTATTAAATTATTTTTAACCAGTTTCTCTTGACTATTGAAAACAATGTATTTTATTCTATAGGTGGTGTTGCTTTGTGATGCTTCATGCTGACCAAGATGGAGAAAAATTGCAAGCTTTGCTGCGCCTTGTGATAGAGCTGTTAGAAAGAGTCAAAATTGTTGAAGCCCTTAGCACTGTTCCTCAGATGTATTGCTTAGCTGTGGTTGAGGTTGTAAGGAGAAAAATGTTCATTAAACACTACAGGGAGGTATGCAGTTTGATTTCTGTTTTATTCTGTGTGAACATTAATGAACTGGTACATGTTATTAAAGTACATTTTCCTCTACTAGTGGGCTGGTGCTTTAGTCAAAGATGGAAAACGATTGTACGAAGCTGAGAAGTCCAAAAGGGAATCCTTTGGGAAAGTATTTAGTAAGTGTCCTTCATTAATAAGTCCATTTACTTTTTTTCTTTTTTAAAGAAGAAAGGAAATTTTTATTTCATAGATATGAATTATCTATAGCACTATACTCATTTACTTGATATTAATTACATTGAAATCTAGAAAAACATTGTTTTTAAAGCTTAGAAAGTTCATTCTGTTACTAAGTTTTAAATGTGAGGCATTGTCTAATTTCTTTTTTTCAAAAACCATAGATTTTTTTTTTGCCTTGATAAAAGATCTAAAATAACCATATTGTTAATTTCTTTATATAGGGAAGTCTTTTTTACGAAATCGTCTATTTAGGGGACTGGACTCCTGGCCACCTTCCTTTTGTGTATGTATTTATTTTCTAATCTTGATTAAGTTCGTGTGCTCTAAAACTTTCCTTCCCCTCTGGAGTAGAGGCATTTGTCAGGAAAAGGAAAATACTGTGAATTTATTAAATCAGCAATAAACAGTTTTTGGCTTAAAAAAAGTTACTTGCCATAAAGTTTTATTTTGGAGACAGGGCCTCACTATGTATTTCAGGCCACCATGCCCAAAGGCATAAAGCTTTTGTCCAGAATTCTGTCACATAGAAAGATATCCCATATTGTACTGTTAGGATTAGTAGGAAGTCCCCGCCCCCACCTTTTTGTTTGTTTGTTTTGTTTTGTTTTGTTTTTTGAAATAGTCTCACTATGTAGTTCAGGGTGGCCTTGAGCTCACGTTGTAGTCCAGGCTGGCCTTCACTTCTGAGCTCTTCCTGCCTCAGCCTGATAAGTGCTGGAATTACAGGAGTGCCCCACCATATCCCACTTCCCACCTCTTTCTAGGGTTTTTTTTTCCCCCTCTTCTCTTCTCCCATCTTTTCCTCCTATCCTTCCTTCCTTCTGCTTTCCTACTACTTTCTGCTCTTGCTCCTTTGACACTCCCACCCCATAATGTTTTGACATTAAAATAGGGGGATGTCTTTAGTTACTTTACTCTTAACTAGGACATAATACCTGACATCAACAATTTAAAGAAGGAAAGGTTTGTTTTGGCTCACAGTTTATAGAGCCTTCAGTTCATATTCACTGGCCGCAGTGCAGGACAGCATGGCAGAGAAGAGCAGCTCAGGATGGCATGATGGACAGGAAGGGGGTTGGTGGGGGTTCGAGGGAGGAGGGAAGGAGATATTGTTCCAGGAGAACCGCCTAGTGACCCACCTCCTGACCACCAGACTTTACCTCCCAACGTCACATTTAGCTATAAACTCATCAGTGGACCAGTCCACTGAGGAGTATCACGCTACATGACCCAGTCACCTCCCCAAAGCCCCACTTATGGGCACATGAGGCTTTGAGAGGGCATCTAGATATGAACTATACCATGGGACTAATTACTCCAGGGTATTCCTAAATCAGTATTATCTGGGCTTATTAATTTTTGTTAAATGTGAAGAAATATTTTCATGATCAAAAAAGAGATGATAAGGGTTGTTGCAATACCCTGACTCCCAAGTTAATTCCTTGACTTTAAACATATTTCTATAGTGCAGGATTTCTTAGGACTTTAAATACATGTAATTTTAATACCAACAAACAGGTGAGGTGATATAACAGGGGATCGCCACACTTATTTATCCTAGAACTCTTATTTTATGAAGCACATTTTGACATTTCTGTATCTGGTTGAGTAGGGACTAAAATGGTTATTTTAAAATGTACCATTCTTGGTGGTATCATAAAGAAAGAAATGATAGGTAATGCTTCCACTTATTTGTTTAAATTGAAATTGACCAAGAGTTTGTATTTTAGAAAATGTAGTGAAAATGTCAAGGGAAGAGTAAGGTAGGAAATGTATGAACAAAAAAGTCTAACCATGTTTCAGCAATAAGGCACACTAACAGGAAAAGAGACAGCTAGAGAGGTCTTTCATGAGCATGAGGAAAAATTTGTGAATAATATAGGCGCTAGTACAGCAGATGGTTTCATTTAATATTGATGGCACTACTAGAATTCCCATAAAATGATTCTAGAAGGTATACCAGCCAGTCATGCACAGCTCATATCCCAGTCTGTTAAAGCTCAGAAAAAGATGTACCGTGTCTGCTTTGAATGTTGTTTTATCATGATTTTATTCTCTCTTGTTTATGGATCATTTGAAACATTTTTGCCAGTTTACGTTGAATGTAATTATATTAAGAAACCGTATATAATTAGAGTTTTTGGTTAAAAAATTGTTTTTTGTACAGACTCAGAAGCCTCGAAAGTTTGACTGTGAACTTCCAGATATCTCATTAAAAGATTTACAGTTTCTGCAATCATTTTGTCCTTCTGAAGTTCAGCCATTCCTCAGGTAAATGTCAGTATTTTTTAACTTGAATTATAACCTTAAAATATTTTTATCTCTTTGGAGGTATGGAAAGGCACATCAGTACTCTAAGGAGATGCAGGGATACAGAAATGCTTTATGGTAGACTGTTTTTTGTTTTGTTTTGTTCCCTTTCATTTTTGGAGGCATGATCTCTTTATGAATCCAGGCTGGCCTTAAACTTACTATGTAGCTCAAACTGGCCTCAAACATATGGTGATCCTCCTGCCTCAGCCTTCCAAATGCTGCAATTACAGGTGTGCACCACCGTGCTTGGCCTTATGTGGAATTTTAATATTTTTGTAGTTTTTCTAACTTGATGTAATATTGGGAGATTTCTTAGAATTTTACTAGTTATGATTCAAGATTCTTCAAAATTTCCTAGCATTGATTAGAAAGGAGCGATCATGCTGTATTTATTTTTAACAGTGAAATAATTGGTTTACAGTTATCTGTCTTTTGGTTCTGTTTCAGGGTTCCCTTACTTTGTGACTTTGAACCTCTACACCAGCATGTACTTGCCCTACATAATTTGGTAAAAGCAGCACAAAGTTTGGATGAAATGTCACAGACTATTACAGATCTACTGAACGAACAAAAGGCAAATGATGTTCTTTCAAATACTTCTTTTTATTAGTATAACGTTTGTGTTGCAGTTCTTTAAGCCTTTCTCTCTGTCTTCTAGGCATCTGTGAGTCAAGCATCCCCACAGTCGGCTTCTTCCCCGCGGATAGAAAGTGCAACAGGGATTACAACTACTACCTCACCAAGAACTCCCCCTCCACTCACTGTTCAGGATCCCTTGTGTCCTGCAGTTTGTCCCTTAGAAGAATTATCTCCAGATAGCATCGATGCACATACATTTGATTTTGAAACTATACCCCATCCAAACATTGAACAAGCTATTCACCAAGTTTCTTTAGACTTAGATTCATTAGCAGAAAGTCCTGAGTCAGATTTTATGTCTGCTGTGAATGAGTTTGTGATAGAAGAAAATTTATCATCTCCTAATCCTATAAGTGATCCCCAGAGTCCAGAAATGATGGTGGAATCACTTTATTCATCAGTTATCAATGCAATAGATAGTAGACGTATGCAGGATACAAATACATGTGGTAAAGAGGATTTTGGAGATCATGCTTCTCTGAGTGTCCAGTTGGAAAAATGTAGAGCTGTTGCTCAAGATTCTCATTTCAGTGTACAAACCATTAAGGAAGATCTTTGCCACTTCAAAACATTTGTACAAAAAGAACAGTGTGACTTCTCAAATTCTTTAAAGTGTACAGCAGTAGAAATAAGAAGCATTATTGAAAAAGTAAAATGTTCCCTGGAAATAACACTAAATGAAAAGCATCAGCAAGAACTGCAGTCTTTGAAAAGTGAATATGAAGGTAAACTCAATGCATTAATAAAGGAGAGTGAAGAAAATGAAAACAAAATTAAAAAATTGAAAGGAGACTTGGTATACCTTGAGGAGGTTTTAAAAAATAAAGATAATGAATTTGCTTTGGTTAAACATGAAAAAGAAGCTGTCATCTGCCTGCAGAACGAAAAGGATCAGAAGTTGTTGGAGATGGAAAATATAATGCACACTCAAAATTGTGAAATCAGTGAACTGAAGCAGTCAAGAGAGATCATGTTAGAAGATTTAAAAAAGCTCCATGTTGAAAATGACGAGAAGATTGAGTTACTGAGGGCAGAGCTTCAGTGCTTAGAACAAAGCCACCTAAAAGAACTAGAGGACACACTGTATGTCAGGCACACACAGGAGTTTGAGAAAGTTATGACAGACCACAAAATTTCTTTGGAGAAATTAAAACAGGAAAATCAACAAAGAATTGATCAGCTACAAGAGTCTCACACCACAGCTATCCATGAAAAAGAACAGCAGCTGCAGGAATTAAAACTCAAGGTTTCTGATTTGTCAGACATGAGATGTAAGTTAGAAGTTGAACTTGCATTGAAAGAAGCAGAAACTGATGAAATAAAAATGTTGCTGGAAGAAAGCAGAGCACAGCAGAAAGAGACATTGAAATCTCTCCTTGAAAAAGAAACAGAACACTTGAGAACAGAAGTAAGTAAATTAAACCGAAAGATTCAAGATAATAATGAAAGTTACCAGGTGGGTTTAGCAGAGCTAAGAACTTTAATGACAATTGAAAAGGATCAGTGCATTTCAGAGTTAATTAGTAGACATGAAGAAGAATCCAACATATTTAAAGCCGAATTAGACAAAGTAACATCTTTGCATCACCAAGCATTGGAAATAGAAAAAAACCTAAAAGAACAAGTGGTTGAATTGCAGAATAAATTGGATGCAGAATTGAGTGCTCTTGGAAAAGAAAAAGATGAAAAAATCACCCAGCAAGGAGAGAAATATGAAGCAATTGTACAGAACCTTGAGAAAGACAAAGAGAAATTGGTTAAGAGCCATGAGCAAGAGAGAGAACAGTTAATTCAGAAGCTTAATTGTGAAAAAGATGAAGCCATTCAGAGTGCCCTAAAAGAATTTAAATTGGAGAGAGAAGTCGTTGAGAAAGAGTTATTAGAAAAAGTTAAACATCTTGAAAATCAAATAGCAAAAAGGTAAGAATTAACTTTAGCTTGTAATTATAAAATGAAAATATCAGTGATTCACATATGTGCATGTAATCATAGCACCTTGATGTAATCATGTACTTCCGCTAAATGTAGCAATTAGAATATTTTCATGAAGTAAACACATTAGTTTTTAAATGGTGTTTCCTGTAAACATAAAAATATTAGACTAAGTTCATTAGTTTAAAAATTCATGTTTGAGATTTTCAGAGAAACGACTTATTTGAAAACTGAAATGTTTTGAGGTATAGTGTTTTTTTCTTAAATTGATTGCTTTGCATTACAGTTTTTACTAAAATTAGTTGAAAATTATTTGCTTTGGTTCTCATATTTAGAATGTATGTATATATGTATTAAAAAGTATCAAAGTTTCCTTTCAGCATTGTTTAGCAAAAGCTAAATCATAGACAGGGAATATGTAGTGTGTTCCTGTTAATTTTTTTGTGTGCAATTTCAGTTATTTTCTTTGTGGTTGAAAAGATAATGTTTTTAAATTCCAGTTTTGATACTGTGGTTGTGGTCTGAGTTGTTTGCTTGTTTTTACATTTTTATTATTGTTACTGTCTTATTATTATTCCCCTTTGATCACAGAAGGTAGTCTTTAGTATTTCTATCTTTAAAAATTTGTGACAGGGTTTTGCAGCCCAATAAAACAGTTTTTAGAGCATAAGGTATCATTTATTCTATCATTAATTCTCAAAGTGATTATACTTGTGGAATATATATATATATATATTTTTTTTTAAAACCAAGAACATGTATTGGTACATTCTACATACAATGGTGTATATATGTTTTAACCTATTTCTTCCCTTGTCACTTCTTAATAATGTCCTGTAATTGACTGTCTGCTATGTAATACTCATATATTGGTATACAGTTAAACTTCCCCTTCTGGTTTGAAAATAGAAGCTCTTGTACACTCTAGGGGAATTAGAGAATTTAACAGAAAACTAGGACTTGCATGAATGTTTACTGAAATGGGGGAACAAAGGTCAGTGGAGTCATTGCTAAGGAAAGCTTGCCAGAGGACCAGAGCTGGGAGTAAAGCGGTAAGAATAGATTATATTCAAGAACTACTGCAGTAGGGGGAAAGAGACCTCAGTATAGAACTCAGATCAATTCTGAATATAGCATGGACAAACTGAAATTTGTAGCCCAGCAGCAGTGTGGAGATGAGCAGATTGACATTTAACTCTCAGAAACATCTGGAGTAAGGGTGATTTTGATCTAAAATGATTCATGCTGAAGGTTAGCCAGGGTGATAAGATGCCAAGAGTATGGAATGAGGGATTTGATCATATTTTGAAAGCCATCAGAAGTCAAGGGTGGGAAGTTTCTCTAAACTGCCTTACCAAGCTTCTTGTTACACCTGGGTAATGCAGGCCCAACAAGAACAGATGCCAAGGTCAAAGCCTAGAGGCCTAGAAGAGCCTGATTAAAGTTTAGCTGCAGAGTCTTTGTCAAACTCTAAGTGAGTCGGGCAGTAATACTAAAGCACTCATCAGAACTGATGGTTCTTCCTGTCTCACTTGGGAAGCTGCGGCAAGATTCAAGAATCTCTTGAAAGCACCAGTGGGGTCTGGCCTAATCTGCAGCACAAAATGAGTAGTTCTCAGTTACTTGTCAGGAAACTACTATGTGACTGCATCTGGCTACAACCACCTCTGGAGAAAATAAGCCTGAGCTTCTCTTCTACCTTCCACACTCTAAAAGGTGTTCTTTTCTTGGCAAGCTTGAAGCTATACATGGGATTTGGGGAAATGCAGACTCTATTGCGGTGTATATGAGACCACAGAGGGGATGAGGGCAATGTTGATGGGACAACACAGTCCAGCACTGGTTACCCTGTTTTAAAGTCAGCAGTCAGACATTTCTTTTGCCCCTATTGAACTTCTAAATAAAGAAACTTCAGTGACATTTTTGTTTGACGTGATGCAACTTATGTCTCCCATGTCACCTCAGATATTCTTTCCCACTCTTCAAAAGGTACAGCTCAAACTGATGTCATTTCTAGGTTGAATGATGTTCATTTTCTCCTCTTGTCACAATCTCTTAGATACTCAGTAATCTAAATGATAAACTATCATAATCATACCTTAATTTAGGAAGTAGGGAAAGGGAAGAATTGGATTATATGTATAGACTTAATAGACTTATTTCTGTAGCCTTGTAACTGTAGTAGGTATTTGCAGTTTCCTTCTATTACTCACTTTATTACCTTAGCCAGTGTCTCATCTGATCTTAGTTTGTTACCTGATATGCATGCTTCAAATCTGTTTCGAAACAGCCTGCCATTAATTTAGTTGCTGTAGTTTTTTTACGTTTTTCATTGCCATGGCTAAATGCAAGAAAATCCCTGGGGATTCCATTGATAGTCCTTCTTGTACTATTTGTGTTGAAGCACCCTGTTTCTCATTGATAATGAGGTTCAGTCATCAATATGGCAGCTCTATACTTTTTTTCCCTGTTGGTTCAATTGTCTTACGTGGCCAAATGGTAGTATAAGCTTCTTCGTGTTCAGTAGGGTCCTGTTTGCGTCTCCTGGTTAAGGAGTTTTTTTGTGGAGCTAAATCATCTAAGTCAGCATGGTCCAAAATTATAATTTTTTTACTTAAGAGTTTATTGGGGTAATAATGATTCCCATTTTCATGTTGGTTTCTCTGACCTGTCCAGATTATGGGAGAATTGGTATCACATTAGTGTTTTCTGGTTCAGCACATGTACTACATTTGGACATTACCCTCACTGTATGAAATGTCACTCATCTGGTCCTGTGGTAGATTGGTCCACAGTTTATTGGCCCAGCTGTTTTTGGAATTGGCATATGTGGCAAGACCATTGACTTCATGGGCATGAGGTCATATCTCACGTCTTTTTCTCTAATTCCTTTGTTCAGAAGCAATTCTAGTGAGCACAGCATTTTTTAAATTAAGGAATGATGGTTTGGGTAGAAATACTGTGATTCAGGCGGAGAAACTGGCCTTGTGAAAACAGACTGCTCTTCCTTCATGATGGTTGTGATCCAGGGTCATTCCCCTGCCATCGAGTGGCCTGCCGATCTCCCTGGGGAATACTGCAGTATGGGGGCTCAGTGTCTGTTGCTTAATGTGTAGAAACCCATGATATACTATCCTTCCATCAGTACTTTTTCATGAGTCTTTGGAACAGACATGGGTATTACTAGAGAAAAGTTAATGGTATCCACTGAAACATTCAGCTTGCCCTTGTGATTAGTAACAGTTTCCTTGCAATATGATATAATATCCTCAGAAGGTTTAAAGGTCTTCACACTTTAACCTCATTTTGAAACATCCATATTCCTCTTCCACAAATTTCCTGTCGCCAGATTTCAGTCTAGCTCCTTCCTTCACTATCCAGGCAAACTTTTAACCTAGTTTCCACGAATTGTTGTAGGTCTGTACCCATGGCCATTTCTCCATTTAGCTGACTTCAAGTGTGCCGCCTGATAAATCGTCACTGTGCCTCTGGGAAGATTTCCCTTTACTACCCTTCTTCAGGCCCATCCATCGATGTGGCTCTGATGCTTCCACCTGTGCTTTGGAAGAATGGCAGCATGTCCTGCAGAATCATCAGGAACTGGGCCTGCCAGTTTTTATCCCTCATAGTGAATGCCATAGTTGCAGTGCAGAGGACAAGCCATGTAGCAGGAATGTGAAGCTTCTGTACCTTCCTTGTGCCTTCAGGACTTGAGGTTGATCTTGTATGTCAGACCCACTTGATAAAGGAATATTTCTATGCTTACTTATCTTCATGACTTGATGCGTTAGATAAAATATAATATGTTTCTGTGTTCTGGATAAGTGCACACTTAGAAGTCTGTGTGGAGGAGCCCTCTGAATTTTCATGGGCTTCATTGTGCACTCTGGCATGCATGTGTTTTGCTCAGGTAGTTTAGGTAGTTGCTATTTCCTGTTTACTAAGACCAAGCAACACATTTTCATTGAATGTTTTAGATCAGTATGATGTCCTATGGAATCTTCAAACTAGGTTTTTCACTCTGAAGAATTACATTTCAGGGAAAAAGAACATTTCACTCAACATTAATTTCAGTGATCTTCCAAGATAATCAAGTATAAGCAATGAAATTGTTCATTAAAGTCAAACTTTTTTCTTTCTTTTTTTTTTTTTTTTTTTTTGGTGCTGGGGATTGAACTCAGGACCTTGTGCTTGCAAGACAAGCACTCTAACCACTGAGCTAAATCCCCAGCCCCCCATTTTTGATGATATCTAAATTGCTAAGAGAATTGCCAAAGAAGATCAGCTTCCTGGTATTTGAGGCCAGATTCAAGAAAAATTTCTGCCAGCTAGATTTCTACCAGGACTGGAATACAATCCCAAGATTAGATAGTGAAAGAGTATTGCTATCTATATAGGTGAAAGCAAACTGGTTCTTTGGTGCTGGGGATCGAACTCGGGGCCTTGTGCTTGCAAGGCAAGCTCTCTAACCACTGAACAAAATCCTGGTTCTTGTAATCTGTACCAGGAATTGACACACTGGATTCTGTGGGAATCCGACTGCCACTTACTTGCTTTGTAAATACAATAATAGTTGATGGCTCCACCATGGTTTCACTTAGCTGTAGTCGGCCAGCATCATGGCTCAGTGATCCTTTTGTTTCATCGAAAGGTCAGTAGTAGCTTGATGCTGCATCACCATATCTACCACATTTACCTCACTGGATCTCATCGTGCAGACATTATCATGTCACCATCACAGAAAGGGTGAGTACAATATAGTAGGGTAGGGTAGTGTGAAAAAGGCCTCATTTATATAATTTTTATTATGGTATATTATAAATCTATTACTACTTATGCAGATCTGATAGCCTTTAGTCAAACCATTCTGTTAAAGCTTGGGGCACAACCATTGGGAGAGGTTTTCTCAGACAGACCAAAGTGCTGCTGTGACTCTGCTGCCTGTAATGAGCCATATCAATATTTATCTAGTGTTTGTGTCCCACTAATCGGTCTCTACCACCAGAATCGTCTTGGTCCCATTGAATTCCTTGGATTTTAGGTCTCTCAGATACCTCTGTGCACCCTGTTCTGCGGAGTACCACCATTTCTCAAAGCCTCAGTGAAGAAGAAAGTCCCCTCTGGACTCTGAGTATGCACATAATCAGTCCCTTCCAGTGTACCTATTTTCAGATGCCACCTCTGGATCTGGGGCCAATGAATTTTTTTCTTTCAAGGGCCAGATAGCAAGTATTTTAGAATTTGCAGATCACTTGGAGTCTCAGTCACATTCTGTATGCATGTCACCATCCTTTCAACATGTGAAAACAAAGAGCATTCAGTTCAAAAGTGGATTTCTATGGATTACACCTGTCAGTACTTTTCTGTTCTAAAAATTAAAACATTTAAATAGTCATTTTAGTATCATAGCTCCATTACATGTTAGCATAAAGGAGTTCTTAAAAAATTATTCTCTAAAATGAAAATTCTAAGAGTGGCATAGTTTTATATATTTACAAATCTCTGAAGCTTGACTCATGGGTTCTCCTGGTTGCTTCACATTCTGTGACAATATGTTTTGATTGTTCTGTATATGAAAACAATCAAGTCTTTACAATGATCTGACATTGGAAAAATGGGCATGTTTAAATAGCCTCTACATTTAATTCTAGATATTTATTACTAACTTAAAAATCAGTAAGTGGTAGTTTCTTGAACTTTAATTTGATAGTAGAACATGAAATTTTCCATGGTTTTTTTTTTTTTCCCATAATCTTTGCATTAACGTCCTGAATGAAGAAGAGTAATACTAACAGGACGACACACAGTCCAGCCTTTCTCCTAGCCCTTCCACTGCTTCATCAGTTGTACATATGCCAGAAGGAACTCTGAGTGACCAACCATCAGGAAGAGACATTTCCAGGGCATAATTTAAGTGCAGTAACTATATCTGTAATGTCAGAGACCTCCTGCAAATCTCTAAGAAAAAGGCACACAATCCTTCAGGAAAATGGGCAGAGGATATGAACAGGTCAGAGAGTAGATACAAATGACCAGTTATGTGAGTAACTGTCCAGCATACTTGGAATTAAGGAAATACAACCTAAAGTATTTTTTCCTATTTAGTTGGGGAATAGTAAATCGATAGTTTACATTATTTTTAAAACTGTTAGGGGAAAGGGCTTCCTCACATGTACAAAGAAATAAATATACAATGTATATGAAGTTGATTTGCTGGGTGTGGAGGTCTACTGCATAGCTAGTCATCTACTTTGAGCAAGTGGTAATATGGATCTGGGTGGGAGCTTTTTATTTTGTAATTATAAATTATTATTTACTAGGCCCAAATTTACTATGCATAGGTGATCAAAATGTATGGTGAGTGCTTAAATTTACTATGTAGGAGACACATTGCCATTAATCAACACCTGCCACACCCCCTGCCACTACCCGAAGCAGTTCTGGAAGTTTTGGACAATTTTTTGTCCAAAAAATTCTGGAAGCAGTTCTGGAAGTTCTGGACAATTTTTTTTAAGCTTCATACCCTTCCTACCTCCAAAATACAGTTCCTTGCTTCCCCAAAGAAAGCTAAATAGTGGTGCTAGAGAAAAAGACAAAACCTTTTCTAGCTGTTACTGTTTCATTGCTTGGGTTAATTCCTCTTGATGCCACGGTGATGTCGGACCCTAGAGTAATATAAAGTAAAACAGAATTATGTAGTTGACAGTCATTTAGAACATTTTCTAAGAGGAGCTTCAAACAGTGTAGCATAGGATATACTTTGGCCATGCTGATATAACCAATAAGAAATCCCTGTCCCTAGCACAGTATAACTACTGATTGTTCTTCATATCTTAGTCTCTTTGCTTTTTCACTATGAAACATGTTTTACCTTAAAAGTCATCATATAATAGACCCTGTGTTCATCTAGTATGCTTGTTCTGATTTGAGAGGTTATAGGGAGTCTTCTGCGAGACAGTGGTACATGCTCTATGCCTGCTACCATATTTTTTTTTTTTAAACCCATCTCATCTTAGCACATAGCATTGACCCAGAACACTGGGCAGTGCAAAGATTCAACACTCCCGCAGGTTACTGGGTATCACCTGCCTTCCCTTCATGTTGTTTACTATTCTGTTTTCTTACTAGTATCCCTCTCAGCACAGTCTAATAAAATCTACATTCACACTGTATCATTCTCTAGATCAAAACATTCAGTGACCTTACATTGTATTTAAAGTTCTAAACTTTTAGTCATATATAAATAGCAGAACTGAAAATCTGAAGCTGAGCCCTTAAGAAATACATAATTTTTATATATGCCAGTAGAAGATTTTGTTGACTTTATCTGAAACAGTCAACTATGTTAGTGCTGGACTGCATATAATCTGTATTAAACCTACTCCTGTTTTCCTTCCCTTTTTTAGTCATAAAGGCATTGGGTTCACACAGAGATATACCTTTCTCACTGTATTAGGTTTATAGAAAATAAACAGCCTGAATAGGATATTTGATATTATTTGTGATTGCATCTGTAATTTTTGAGAAAAAAATTTAATGGCTGTATTCAATTTTTAAGTCCTGTCATTGAATCTACCAGAGAAGATGCTTCAAGTTTAGTTGCTGAACTTCAAGAGAAGCTTCAAGAAGAAAAAGCTAAGTTTCTTGAACAACTTGAAGCTCAAGAGAAGAGAAAAAATGAAGAGATGCAGAATGTTCGAACATCGTTGATTGCTGAACAACAGGCATGTCGCTTTGTCCTCGTAGCATTTATTTCTATTTTCTTTATGTAGCTGAAGGTTTCAAGTTATAAAACTGACAGATGTCTAATTGAGGATTTTTTGGTTTGGTTTGGTTTTGGTTTCTGGTTTTTTTGTGACAGAGTCTCACTGTGTAGGTCAGGTGGCCTCCAACTTGGTGGCAATACTCCTGCCTCGTCCTCCCAAGTGCTGGAATTACAGGTGTGTGCCACCAGGCCGGGTCTTGAGTTCTTAATATTTTAAAACTTCTTTTAATATGTATGAAAAGTGGGATTGGAAGAGAGACTTGTGAGGTACCTTCCAGTTTTCAATAGTATATTATCAAGTGGTAATAAATTTAGCTCTATATTGGTGGCTTGAGTTTGGCTTACTTAGTTGGTTCTTAAGTAGCACTTTTAAAAACAATGCGTATTATAAATTATGAAAATTATGAGAATCCATTTCATATCACAAATAGCAAAGTACATGAAAATAATGTGCTATTACAAATAATGTCTAATTTGCTGTATATACATAATACAGAGATGGCTTCATGGCAAAGCCATATTTTAAATGTTTCTTTTTGAGGGTTCTTCCAGTATGGTTACTAACCAGAAGTTAATATTTAATGAATTAGATTTTTACCTAAAAAGTGTCATATTTTCCCATTAAATCTCCATATTACTGCCAGCATTATTGCCATTATTCACTAATTCTAGAGCAAAAGAACGCTTTAAAATTTTGGATTGCAACTAGGCATGATGGCCCAATGTCTTAATCCTAGTACTTGGAAGTCTGAGGCAGAAGGATCATGAGTTTGAGGCCAGCATGGACAATAAAGGAGACCCTGTCTGAAAATTTAAAAAATTAAATAATGAAAAATTTTGGAATTGGAAATGCTAGACAGATGGAAAGAATTTATTTAGCTAATCATCATTCATCTATTTTATATTCCAATAAGATTTTCTTAATGAAGTCTTATAACCAAAGTTTTTAATAAATTGTTTGCTTTATAAGTGCAAGTCCGTAGTTAAAATTGCTGGTTTTCTCATGAGCTTCATGAAAGAGGCTAGATACATGAGCTTCTTAGTAAGAAAGTGTATAAAAGTTGGGGAGTATTACGTTTAGATCATAAAGAAGTCCAGTGGCCAATGTAAATACCCAAATAAGAGACAGAATAGAGTTGGCTTTCAAATTTTAATGTGGTAATCAAGACTTAGCTAAATACAGAAAGATTACTCAGAAAGTGAAGTTGTATAACTGCAGTCTTTAAATTGTTGATCATTTTACTTCTTTCCTCAAAATCTCAAAATGTATTTGTGAATCTCACTATCTTCTCCACATACAAATGTACCAGAGAAAAGAATATTTGCAAGTTTATTTTCTTAGCTTTAGCTACTGTGTGCAGATAATTTAAATAGTTACTATTCTGTTGTTTCAGACAAATTTTAACACGGTTTTAACAAGAGAGAAAATGAGAAAAGAAAACATAATAAATGATCTTAGTGATAAGTTGAAAATTACAATGCAACAACAAGAACGGGATAAAGGTTAGTACTGTTTTGTAATATGATCTTTGAATCCTTTTTAAAATTTAAAAAAATTCATGTGAAAATTATTTATTGCTTATTTCATTTGTTTTTTCTTTTTCTTTTCAGATTTGATAGAATCACTTTCTGAAGATAGAGCTCGTTTGCTTGAGGAAAAGAAAAAGCTTGAAGAAGAAGTCAGTAAGTTGCGTAGCAGCACATTTGTCCCTTCACCATATGCAGCTGCAGCTCCAGAACTTTATGGAGCCTGTGCCCCCGAATGCCCAGGAGAAACAGATAGAGCAGTGCTGGAGGCTGTAGAAGAGGGGAAAGTGGACTCAGTGATGGAGACCAGCATGATGTCTGTCCAGTAAGTATGCCTGTCTTCACATGTGCTATTTAAGACTTTAAATCAGTAGTGGCATTCTATAGAACTCTGAAGAAAGGAAGTATTTTTAACATTACCGATTTTCCACATAGAGTGTAATTCAAACAGGCAAGGCATAAACAAACATATGAAGAGAGCATAGTAATTGGAAAACATAAAATGACAAAAATAAGTCCAGACATGTGGAAAATCTGCCAGAACAAAATGCCAACAAGGCACATGCCTTTAATCCCAGTTTCTCAGGACAATTGTAGGTTCCGAGGCCACCCTGAGCAACTAAGCAAGACCCTGTCTCAAAATAATGAAATAAATAAAAAGAACTGGCAATACAGCTCAGTTGGTGGAGTGCCCGGGTTCGATTCCTAGTATCACAAAACAGAAAGCATCTCAGGAAGAAAATACATTCCCCTGCATTCCATCTGTAGGAGAGTCAGCTAGAACAAAATGGTAGAGGAAGACAAATGTAATATGATAGAAAAAGGTAAATAAGAAAAAAAAAGTAGTAAGCAGCACAAAGGCAAAGCCTTTAAATAGTTAAGGAAAATTTTAGAGAGGGTATGTTTCACCAAGTAATTGTTAACTTGGAGGTGCTTTAAAATGTGAGTTTGATCACCTTTCTGAATCAAAAATACATTAAAAATAGAATCTGAACTTTCAAGACCTACCATTAGACTAGGACTCTTCTCCCACAAGAAACAAGTAAAAAGTAAGCAACAACAACAAAAAAATGCCATTTTATTGAATACAACAATTTAGAAAAACCTACATATGCCAAATCACAAAGGAAGCCCCAGAATTCCAGATACTGATATTAGAGTTGATATGTCTGGAAATTCAAGTGTGTATTTATATGGATACAGATATGTAGGTATCTACATATTGATAGAATTTATTGACAAGTAGATGGATAGAAATTGATTTACTCAGAACTAAACGAAAGTATCAGAAATTAGGAATAGATGGTCTATATTTAAATCTGGTAAAAACCATCTATGACAAACCAATGGCCAACATCACAGTAAACGGTCAGAAACTGGAAGCTTTCACACTAAAATCTGGAATAAGACAAGGATCCCCACTATCTCCACTATTATTCAATATAGTTCTAGAAACATTAGCCAGAGCAATCAGACAAGAGAAAGAAATAAAAGGAATAAAGATAGGAAAAGAAGAACTTAAACTATCATTATTTGTGGATGACATGATACTCTACACAGAAGATCCCAAAAATTCCACCAAAAAACTTCTGGATTTAATAACTAAATTCAGTTGTGTAGCTGGATACAAAGTCAGCACCCAAGAGTCAATAGTATTCCTATATAGAAATAACAAACTCACTGAGAAAGAAATAACAGAAGCTATACCTTTCACAATTGCATCAAAAAAAAAAAATGAAATACTTAGGAATTTGTTTAACAAAGGAATTAAAAGATCTTTACATCGAAAATTACAGTACTTTAAGAAAAGATATTGAAAGGGATATCAGAAAATGGAAAGATATACCGTGTTCTGGGTAGGAAGAACCAATATAGTGAAAATGGCTATACTTCCTAAATTACTATACAGATTTAATGCAATTCCGATCAAGTACCATTAACATACTTCACAGAATGAGAAAGGACAGTTCATGAAATTCATCTGGAACTAGAGGAGACCAAGAATAGCAAAAACAATTCTGGGCAACAGAAGCAAGGCAGAGGGCATCACAATCCCTGACCTGAAACTGTACTATAAAGCTACTGTGATAAAAAAAAAACAGCATGGTACTGGCAAAAAGACAGACCCGAGGATCAGTGGAACAGATTAGAAGACACAGAAACAACTCCAAACACACTCAAATACCTCATCTTTGACAAAGGAGCCAAACACTCTCACTGGAAGAAAGATAGCCTCTTTAAACAAATGGTGCTGGAAAAATTGGCTTGCCACATGCTGAAAACTAAAACTAGATACATGTCTCTCACCATGCACTAAACTAAAATTGAAGTGGGTCAGAGATCTACACATTAAAACAGAAACACTAAATTTACTGGAGAATAAAATAGGAAGAACTCTTGAAGACATAGGGCTAGGAAAAAAATTTGTGAACAGAACCCAGACTGCACGAAGAACAACACAAAGAATCAGTGCTTGGGACCACATCCTGTTAAAAGGCTTTTGTACAGCAAAAGAAATCACCAATAGATCAGGACAAAAACCCACAGACTGGGAAAAAATTTTTGCCAGCTGTCCCTCAGACAAAGGTCTAACATCTAGAATATATGAAGCCCTTAAAAAAAAAAAAAATCAAACCTCCCAAATTCAAAGACCCAATCCAAAAATAGGCATCCGAAATGAATAAACATTTCTCAGATGAAGAAATAAAAATGGCAAATAAATACATGAAAAAGTGTTCAACATCACGAGTCATTTGAGAGACGCAAATCAAAACAATGTTAAAATTCCATCTCACTCCAGAAAGAACAGTGATTATCAAAAAATCAATAACAAATGCTGGCAGGACTGTGAGGAAAAAGGAACCCTCCTCCACTGTTGGTGGGAATGTAGATTGGTCCAGCCACTGTGGAAATCAGTATGGAGATTACTCAAAAAACTACAACTAGAGGTTCCCTTTGACCCAGCTATTCCTCTACTGGGCATCTTCCCAGAAGAATTAAAATCATTATGCCACAGTGATATATGCACAACTGTGTTTATCGCAACACAATTTTTAATAGCTAAGTCTTGGAAACAACCTAAATGCCCAAGAACTAATGAGTGGCTAAAGAAGATGTGATTTTTGTATGCAATGGAGTACTACTCTGCCATAAAAAAGGATAAACTAGAGACATTTGTAGGTAAATGAATGTACCATCTCTTAAGTGATATATATAAGAGTACACATCAAATTGTTTCTCTGATATGAGAAACCGTAGTGTAAATAAGGACAAAGAGGTGTAATAGATGTTATATGAAAGGATGATAATATTCAAAAGAGAGGAAAACTAGAAAGGGAGAAGGGGGAAAAGAAAGGAAAAAGGAAAGAAAGGGGAAAAGGAAAAATGGAAAAATATTAATAAACCTGCTGTAAATAGGGAAGGGGGGAGCACAAGGGAGGGGTGGAGAAGAGAGGAGAAAACTAAGATACATCATGTAGAGGTACAAAATGACCATCATAAATGTGGTTGTTATGTATACAATGTACCAATACATGCTCTTGGTTAAAAATAAAAAAGTATCAAAAACAGGTATAATCAAGGTGGTAATCTGGGGGAGCTATATATATAGCCTTAAGTACATTTATTAAAAATGAATTCACCAATGTAAGAAGACCGGTTCATAACATCTGGGAAAAATATGAAATTTTCCCCAGATAAAATTATCCCCAGATAAAAAGTTTTGCTGGGTGAAATTATCCTCAGATAAAAAGTTTTGCTCATAATTTCAAAAAGTTTGAAGTTTTCAGTCTGATACACAGAATAGAGTGTATAGGTGTCCTAACTTTTACTTCTGAAAATTTAGTACAAGACCTTAAATTACAAAAGTGATCTGTTTTAATGCTTAAAACTTCCAAAATCTTATTGAAGGAGGTAAAGTTCATAATTTCAAAAGGCTAAAACTTTACTAATGATAATTCTCTTACTTTCAGAGAAAATGTCCATATGCTTTCTGAAGAAAAACAGAGGATAATGTTCTTAGAAAGAGTAAGTAATTCTCTTGAAATACCATTTTCAGTATGTGCACTTTGGTAATGCATTTAAATAAACCTTACTTTGAAAATATAAAACATATCAATTTATGTTTATAAAGTAAATCTTTGTTTATTTAATTTTATGGTAATGGTACATTTTAGATGTACAGAGTGATAACATTCATCATAGGGGATTTGTACCTGTACATGATACATTTTGTTGCTTCTTTTTTTCTCATTCCTCTCCCCTCCCTTCACCCCTTCCTCCCTCCTTATTTACAAAAGCTTTGTTTCCATTAAGTAAATCTTTTTTGTTTTATATGGTTAATTTATTTTTGTGGTTAATATTTTGAGTAATCCTGTCATTTGTGATCCTACTGGCTGAACAATTAATAGTAGTAGCTCACATCTCTCATGTTTCATAAATTCTCAATGAATGATGTCTGTATCAGAGCAAAAAGTAGGTAGTTTTTATAAAATAATATAAACGTGACTTTTACACATTGATTCCAAAAACAAAGTATTAAACTTTTTTTTAAAGAAATAAAAATAGAAGGAAAGGTAATGAAGTAAGTTGTATTTTAAGTAAAGACATACTGAAGTGAGCAGGAAAAAACTGGCAATATGGGGAACAGTGGTTTAAGTACTGGTTAGGCCTTTAAGATTTTCAACAATGTTTACAAGCTTAACTGGTAAAAATACAAAGTCAAAATTATACAACTGTGTTCAGATAATACCATTTATTCTTTTGTTAAAGAGGTGTGTGTTAACCACTTCCGACTCACTGGTGATGTATCTTGTAAATGAATATTCCTCACCTCAGATGAGACCTACTGGCAAAGTCATGGGGGATAGATCTCAGATACTGACTGTGTATTCACAAATTTCACAGTTAATAGGTATTAAATTTTGATAATTGTTAGCGTAGGTAAATGTATCAAAATTGTTCTCATTAAAAGAATAAATAATTTTAAAAAACAGTAAATAATTAAAACAGTTGGAAAAGATTCATGGAAAATAATATCACCGTTAACTTTTCACGTGCAAACCAAGCATTATTCTGTTCATATTTGTTTGAATAGTTACAAGGATTAACTAAAGTCTCTTTTTTCCACCTATAGACATTGCAATTGAAAGAGGAAGAGAATAAGCGGTTAAATCAAAGACTGGTAAGTTTTTTTTTCTGGAAATGAGATATTAGCATTTTAAAATTGTTTACATGATATTTCATTCTGAAGGATGTATGCTTTGATTACACCTAGTAGTGTTACGTTGGTCATTGATTTATTCTCGCAGTGATGATGTCAGTTCAGTTGTCACCTGTAACTTTAGATTCACACTTTTCTCTTGACTTGAAAATTGTCTTGGTAGAAGAAGACTAGAACTGAGCAAGTGGACTAACTGCCTTACTATGAGAAGGAAGGGAGGAGGGAAATAATACAGCATTTAATTAAGAAAATTGATTTCTTAGGATTCCACTGTTTGTTTGTAATCTTAGTAAAGAATCTAGAGCTATATTTCATAAGCATTTTGAAAATTAAATGTTTACTCTTACAGCTGCGTGTAATTTTCATACTTTTTACCCTCTCATGAATCTTACCTTTAAGTGAAGATATGTGAAAGACAAAAATGACCCTGTATGCTGTTTGACTTACCTTGGCTGTACTCTAACTTGGGATTTTAAGCAGTTACTCTGGTGTCCAGGTTTAGAGTCAGTCATATGTTTCAATAAAGAAATTGCTTCATTTTTCCAGATTCTCATAATTAACGTTCTCATGAGGAAATAGAAATAATTTAAGCTTGTGTTCAGTACTTCTAAAAAGTTTTGAGATACTTTGCAGAATGAATTTTTCAATAAAATACCTTCATAGTGAATTATCTCCTTACTTTCTTATGCCTTAACTTGAACAAAAATTATTCTAGTGTTCATAGTGTTAATCAAGTTTTTTTAAAAAAATTCTGTTAGTACATAATGATTACGTTCATCCGTGGGGAGAGTTGGTACATGTACCTAACACATCTTAATTCTTTGTTCATCCCCTTTCCCTTCCCCATCTCTCCATTTAGTTGTCTATCACTCAACACACTTTATGTAGTATGACCAAGAGAATATAAGCTGTGTTCGGCAGAGATTTGTCTTTTTTTCTCTCACTGCTGTGCTTAGCACCTAGAAGAATAACTTGTATATCATAGGTGCTTCCACGTGTTTATGAATGAATTTTGCCTACAGATCTACAGATCCTCACACTTACATCCAAGGGCTGTTCAAATATAAATCATACTTTGATGCACATTTTCAACTATATTCAATTCACATAGTTTTTCTCCAAATTTAAACTCTGATTCATAATAAATATATGAAAACTTTAAGCTTTTTAACAATCTGAATAAAGTTGAATATAGTGTTAGAAAGTAGATGATTGATCTTTGAAGAATGTTGTTTTTCTGGTTAATTTTCATAAATTATACATTATTAGATCTTGCTGGTCATTATTTGTTAATGTTTTCCTTTTTTTCTCCAAATACTTATTGCATTGTTGTTATACGACAGTATTTGGAAGGAAATGGAAAAAATTCAGAACCTAAACATTAGAGTCAATAAACAGAAATAAATCCATATATGTCCTTGGTCTATGTGTCCATGCATTGGGCCCACTTTGCTTAGGAAAGACAGGCGTTCTTGCCATCATTCAGGCCCCCATTGCAACGCATGCCCAGGAATGATGAGATGATGCGGCAAGTGTATTAAAGTCTAATTGGAAAGTGTAACAGTCCCAGCTGAGCTGTGACAACCACAAATCAGAAAGTACTGTTCCCAATGGAACCCTTCTTCATTGGTGTTGGAAATGTAATCCAGTATAACCATTATGGAAATCAGTATGGAGATTCCTCAAGAAACTAAAACAGGAAATTCCTTCCAACCCAGCTATTTCTAAGTATCTTCCTTAGAGGTATATGTCATCATATTACAGTGATACATGCATACCCATGTTTTAGAGCAGCATAATTCACAGTATCTAAATCTTGAAAGTGGCCTATATGTTCATCAACAGATGAATGGATAAAGAAAACATGGTATTTATATGAACTCTGCCATAAAGGATAAACTTATTGGTAGGAAAACGGATACACCATGAGTGAAGTGAATCAGACACAGAAGGTTAAAATCACATGGTTTCTCTCATAGATGATTTATTACATAAGTATTCAACTCAAGATGAATAATCATTATGTATTGCAGATATGTACTGATAAAAAAAATACTATTTCCTTGTGCTAATCATTAGGAAACAGGTAGCTACCACATCTTTTATTGTGTACTGATTACATAGAAATTGCCTTAAAGATGAGAGGGGAGGGAAGTTCCCAACTCTCAGAACTTTCTGCTCCCATCCAGTTTCAACCAGAATAGTATTAATAAGAACATTTCAAGGGCATTGTTGTTCTTTTTCCACAAAGATTTAAAAACTCATGTGTCAGAACTTTCAAACTGACTTAAAACACTTTAGTCTTTCTTTGTAATATGTTTCTAAAATCAGTTTTTAATTCACCAGATTTGATATGAGTAAGAATAGGTAAACTTATCCAATGAAACTAATTGTGGAAATAAATGAATTATATTAATGAGCACACTGTATTAGTTTGGACTCTTTCAAATGGAACACGCCCTTGAGTGTATAGCATTGTTTTGCACAAAGTACATGTAGAGCTCTAAATATGTTGGGTTCATGAACTGCTTGTTTTTTTTTAGATGTCTCAGAGCATGTCTTCAGTATCTTCAAGGCATTCTGAAAAGATAGCAATTAGAGAGTAAGTATTTTCATTTTTTTTCCTGTGAAAATATTGAATTGTTAATGAAAATATTTAGATTCATGTTCATTCAACTGAATTTTTTACACTCAGTAAAAACAGTATAAAGGAAGGTTTTTCTAAATTACATTCTAGATCATTCCTAATATGGCTTTATCGCTCACATATGTATCTTTGAAGCCTTTTTAGTTAACAGCTCAGCTGGTGCTGCCTCTTAAATCCCATTTATCTCAGTTTTTTCCATTTTTTGATCGGAAAGTCTTCATTTTAATTTGTGTTTCTTCATTTTCATTTATTATTTTAATGACATCTGCAGATTCATAATATACTATGAAATCTATCAGCTGAACAATTTGATAATCATTTCTTCCAAACTAGATTTTCCCAGAGTTACAATTGTTCTTTCACTTGGGTTATTTGTAAGGAACTCTGGAATAAGAAGGAACATTGTTAGCAACTCATGAATAATAGCCTGTATTTTATAACCAAAAGGACAAATGCGAAATCTAGTGAACTAAACATATTATTTTTTTGGTGCCAGGGATTGAACTTGGGGCCTTGCTGCTTGCTAGACAAGTGCTCTAACCACTGAGCTAAATCCCCAGCCCTAACTAAACATTTTTAAAGGTACTTTATTTTGTTGGACATGGTGTTGCCATGTCTATAATCCCAGCACTCGGAAAGCTGAGGAGGATCGCTGTGAGTTCGAGGCTGGGTGGGGCTACGCAGTGAGTTCAAGGCCAGTCTGAACTACATAGTGAGATCCTGTCTCCAAAAAACAAAACAAGATACTTTAATTATAGTAGACCTGTTGACCAAACTTTTAATTGGTTGATACTTGTGGCCTGACCTTTCACACTGGATTAGAATTTTATCTTCTCTAGAAGATAAAATTTTGAAAGAGCAGAATGGTGTCAGTATTTACCAGCTGTATGTCAAATCAGTGAGTAGGTCATTGATGGTCTTTTGAAGATTAGACGAGATGAACTTTAAAATAACTACCTCAGAGAGGTCCCAGTTTTCCCTCTTTTAATGTATTAACGTCTGGTGTTCAGCCGAAACAGTGCTTGCCACGTTGGTGTGGCAGCATCTGTGGCAGATAAGTTAATGAATAAAAGGCTGCCACCTGATTAAATGCCCGCCTCTGATTTTGATGATTTATCAGGTGCAGGACTTGGTGAATTAAATGATCTCAACAACTAAGAAAGTTGAGATTAATTTCCAAGATCTATTGATGTTTTTAACATTTCTACAAAGGCTCTAACAAGACACAGACACCACTTATCATGTAGTGGTGGTAACTACTTTGTTCCTTCCAACCTATAACTCGAGCTGGTAATATCGTTTGACTTGTTTAGGCCTAATTAAGCACATGAACCTAGCTCAGTTGCTTCTTGTGTCATATTGAAGAGTCTTACGCTTGTAAACCTCAACAGCAGGGTCTAGTTCTTTGACACTGTAGCTGGTAATTAGATCTTTTCTCTCTGAATTTATACTTATTGCTGTGAAATGAAAGATTAAGAAAACTGCTGTGACTGAACTGTAATGGGCACTTTTTATATCCCCATCTAAACAGTTTTTTTCTTTTTAAAATATTAGATAAAGGAAATTTTACTGAAGAAACTTTTGATCCTTGACAGTTGCTAGCACCATGCTTTGAACATGTGTGCATGCATGTGTATGTGTGTGTATGTGGTGTGTGTGTGTGAGAGAGACAGACACTCCATTTGGAGCTGGGTAGAGTACAAAAAGTACATCATGTAAATGTCAGATGTCAAATTTAGTATTAATATTGTATGGTTGCGCATCACAAATACAGTTGTCTGTCAGTATCCTCAGGGTATTGGTTCACTACCCCCTTGAGATATCAAAATCCTTGAAGGTGCTCAAATCCCTTATAATAAACTGGCACACTGGTACTGCTTACATCTAACCTATGTGCACATCTTCCTGGATAAAGCACTAAGTTACTTACAAAAAACCTTGTATAATGTAAATCCCTTGTAAGTAATAATGTACTATATTATGTATGGAATAATAACAAGAAAAGGGTCCATACATGTTTGGTACAGATGCAGGGTTTTTTTTCCTTTGATATTTTTGTCCATGGTTGGATGAATCTAATGTATACAGAACCTACAGATACAGAGGACTGATGGTATAAACGTTTTCAAAAACTGTGATTGAAAGTAACTCTAGGACAACAAACTTAACTTTCCTTTATTTAGTTTTCAGGTGGGAGATTTGGTACTCATCATCCTAGATGAACGACACGACAATTACGTATTATTTACTGTTAGTCCTACTCTATATTTTTTGCATTCAGAGTCTCTGCCTGCCCTGGATCTCAAACCAGGTGAGGGGGGTAAGTGTCACATCCGTTATTAAACTATTACCCTAGACTGGAAGGAATGTATTTTAAAAGATTTGTTATCCAGTTGTGTAATTACTCAAAAATTAAGTCACTAACAAGGGACTCTGCTTACTCTTTATATACAATCTGTATTATTCATATTATTTTTGTGCATTCCAGTTTATTTTCATTGTATAAAAATCAGTTATGGCCTCTGTTAGGAATCCCAAAGGCTGTAATAAACTGAATTATTAATTGGCTGAATACTTAAGTCAGCTTTATTGTGACAACTTCTTTTCAAATGGATTTGAAAAGACAATGAGTATTCATTCACCTCTTGTTACACTTTGAGGACTAGCCCTTCGCCCTCTTTTCTGTTTGCATTCTCCCCTTGTACAAGAACTATCATACTAGGGTTAGATTTATAACCATTATTAAGTTCTTCATTAAGCACTACGGCCAGTGTTCACACTGCCATCACTGACTGTGGTTGCAGGTGTGAGGGAGGTGCAGTTCCTGCCATTCCCACAAGTGGAGCTAGAAAGTGCAGCTCCTCAAAGCTAAGTGCTTTGCTCTGATCCTAGAAGAGAGTTTTATTTGCTTTTAGAAATGGAAAAGGTCGTCTTGGTCAGTTCTTTCAGTAGGTGGCAGTGTTGAGTTACGTTGAAGTCCTAGATTTGTTCATGGTTTATACTTAAGAGTACATACTAATGTTTCCTGAACTGTTACTTCTGATTTGATGTACCGTGTTATACAGTAAATGAATGAAAACTGTACATTACTGATTAAAAAGTAGTATGATTCAGTTTTATGAATTAAGCATTTCAGAGATTCCAGCAGTTTTAATACATTTTTTCAATTATGAGCACTTCACTAGTGTTTAAATTTTGACAGTTCCATGTTCATAAATAATTATAACTACTTTGAAAAAGAAATTAACAGTTTGACTAATTAGCTTCAGGTGCATCTAGAAGACCCTGGGTACTTGGAAAAGTAATGGAAAAGGAATACTGTCAAGCCAAAAAGGTAAAAACCATGTCCTATACCATAAACTACAAATTACATTTATATAGAAGTTGTTACTATTTAAATGTTCTTAGCCTGGTAGCTCACTTGAGTTAAAGGTTGAATTTAATTAGATTGAATTGAAACCGAGAATTTTTTAAGTTTTTTGTTTTGTTTTGTTTTGGGGGGTGTTGCTGGGGATCAAACTCAGGATCTTGCACTTGCTCAGCAAGCACTCTACCACTGAGCTAAATCCCCAACCCCTAATTTTTAAGATTTATATTATCTGTCTTTAGATAGTAGAGGTAGATCACCAACAGCCAGTCAACTGATACAGGAGAAAAGACCTTTTAGTAGTTTTCCTTTGACTGTTAGTATAAGTTACTTAATGTAACTTATGCAAAAAATGCCCCTGCATAACTGGTTACAGCAGTGAATTCTATTTCTTTGTAGAGTTGATGTGTATTTTCATAAGTAGACAGTGAAGACTGCATAAAGTTTTTGGTGGCTTAAAATTTACCTAATTGTAATGATCAGCTTTATCAGTGCCATGTGAATCTAGTGAAAATTCTTCCTTACTGCCTGTATTTTGCGCCTCACCATGTAAAACTTCAACTATATGTAAAGGCTTTTTTGATACTTGAATGACATAACTCACTTTGTAACATTCTTTAGCAGTGGCTACAAACTATCTTTCATCACTACTAGTAGCTCAATATATTATTCTCACTTTGGCAGAAGGGTAGATCTTGTGTAGTCTGATACTCTCCCCCACCCCCCAAAATACTCTAGTAATAAGGAGTGTGATAGAAGGGTAGCTGTAAAATTTGGTTTAATCATTCAAGTGATTCCCTTTTTCTCTTTCCTCCGTAGGCACAAAACAGATTTAAAGTTCCTTTGGGGACAAAGTTTTACAGAGTGAAAGCTGTGTCATGGAATAAGAAAGTATAGCCTATGGAAGAAATTACTACGTTCTATGTCATTTTTCTGACCTGTTCTACATTGCTCATTAATCACTCCAAAAACAGCAGGCCACCCTTTTATACAGAAGTTGTCATGACACTATACTTCATTGGTGTACTTTTTAACTGGCTATGTTTTAGGAACAATAAATTCATCAAAACCCTTGGCTGAATTAAAATGGTTTTGGGTTTTTTTTTTTTTTCTTTTGTACCCACATAACTCTAGAAATGCGGACCAAACTAATTCATCTTCTCAAAGGGCATACCCTGTGCATTGTGGCTTATGATTAGCCATATTAATTGCCTGTTAAATATACATTAGCTTGAACTTAGATGTTAAATGTTAGTTATTACCAGCATTTGTCCTTTTGTGAAATCAGTATCAGAATACTTGCACTCTTTAACACATTCTTTATAAAACTGTATAAATTCTTCAAAACTATTTAAAGAGTGTTACTGCATGCAGATAATCATTACTTTGAGTTTGCCTCAGTAGATTACTAAAGCAAATTCTTTCATTTTTTTTAAAATGCCCTTTGATGTTTCAAAAAAGGAACTCTAATTTGACTGACTGACTGTAAGATCAGCCATAAATAATCAATCTTGAAAAGCACTTTCAAACAGATAGGTCATCTGGGTTCTACAGGGAAGATTCTGTGCTATTGACGTTTTCCAGTGCAGCACTCAAACCTTCCCAACATCTTTATGACTCTATTTAGAATAATCATATTGATGAAGTCGTAATTCATGGTTGAGTTTCAGAATAAGATGCATTGTACATTAACCATTTAGAAGTCATTTAAATAACAAAATATTGTATTGTAAAAGACCTGTACAATTTTAAAACAATAAAGATTTGAACCTGTAAATGTGTGTGCCTTTTAAAGGAGGATACATTTTTAATATATTTGAGTGATTGTGGGGGAGTATGAGAAAATTGTTCTGTATCATATCAAAGAGAAAATGTTTATTACAAAAATGTTCTTGAATTATATGCCATGTAACAGTGTAAAACAGTGTTATGTAGAATAGAATTGTGTAAACTAGGCCTTCAGAGATGTTGCCATCGAGCAAAGTTATTTAAATGAGTTAGTGGATGTGGATGAAAGTTGTTTCAGGTTTGTTGGTAGAGAACAGTAACAAAATGATTTTTTTCAGAAAATATTTAATTTCTTCATAAAAATAAGTTAAATATTTTTTTAAATGTGTATCTAATAGTACAAAATGGAATAAGCATCATAGTGTATAGAAAACTGAGTTTGACAACATATTAATGAATAAATGAACAATGATTTCATGTGTTTCTACTCAATCCTTCCATGACAGAATTACACAAAGAATACCAACACAATAAATTATGTACAGTGTTTCTGTTAAGCAGACTTAGCTGGTTTCTAAATGAATCTACTAGTAGACCATTTTTACTTGATCAGTGACCTTCAAATTTAATTTGTGGTAATTGCTGTGATTCATCCTATCACATCTACCATCTGAATAATGATTTTTAATGTTGAGTATTGTTGCTTGATAGTTTTTTATAACCTGTTTTGTATCCACCCATATTAGTGTAGTCATATACCTTCAAAAGCAAACAAAAACCTGAAATGATTTTGTCAGTTGAAAAGAAAATAAGACAGGTGCTGTAGCACAGGCCTATAATCCCCACTCATGAGAGGGTGAGGCAGGATGATCACAAGTTTGAGGCCAGTCCCAGCTACACAGGAAGACCCTGTCTCAAACAAAAAGGAAAAAAGAAAAACCTGGAAGTGTAAGCTATCAGTTGAGTCCTTAGTTTCAGATCACTGAAAGCAGTATACTGTGAGCACCTGAATACATGATTGCCAGTTTCAGATCATGAGTTGCCTAAATTCTTGAAACTTATTTATCTCATGTTTAAGAGGACATATAATAAGTCTGTCTTGTAGAGTTATTTTGCCCATCCAAAGAGAAGCAAAAATTGTTGAAGTGCTGAGCTATTAAAAAGGTTTCTTTGTATAATATAGACACTAACAGAATCTTAACACATGTAGCTTCCTTTAATACATGATATTTAAGTCACATTACATAAAGTTTACTGCAAGTAAACTTTAAACATACATGAATTAAATGGACTGATTTATTTTGGCAAAAGTAACTGGTTATACTAAAAAGAGTGTGCACAAATGTTCATTTTTATTGATTTCAAAAAATTGCCAAGGTGTAAAGCGAACACATTCCTTCAAAAACAAAATTATACACACACACACATTCCAGGGTTCCCTTTTCTGTTTCTCAGTTTTGCCACTTAGAGATAATTTTAACATTTTGACCGTTTTTATGTGGTATGCCAAGTTATATGGCTATACTAATACATCTTGATAAGCTGATTTACTTTCTTACATAATATGAAGATCTGGTTCTTTCCTAACCTTACTTTCCTACTTTGATCTTTCATATATAATATTCTGCATTCTAGTTTGTTCATTAGGATTCACATTATAACTTTATACTCTGCTGAGCCAAGTCCTAAAGTATTATTATATTTCCCTCCTTATGTAGCCTGCAAATCTTAGGTGAAGATTTTCTGCTTTTTCCTTCTTGTGATATTTTCTAATTATTATGGCCTTAATTTTTTCAACTGCTTCTTTATATTCTCTCAAGTCACATTTTTTTCCTCACAACTCCACTTTGGAACCATCAGTTCTGCTTCAAACATCTGGTTGCTTTTCAAGCTTATCTCATATTCTAGGACCTTTATATTTCTGTTAGAAAGCCACTCTTTCCTTGGCTTCATCTCCCTCTTGTTTTTGATGTTTTTGATACAGGGTCCTGCTAATACAGGGTCTTGCTAAACGATCCAAGCCAGCCTAGAACTTGCCATGCAGCCCACACTAGCCTTGAACTCGCCATCTTCCTCCTTCCGCTTTTTGGTGTGTGTGTCTTGCTCTCCTTTTGCTGGAGCTTAGGATCAAGTAACTTAGTAGTAAAGTATCAGTGAAATGTTATTCTGAGTCTCCACAAATACAATAGTCTCACGATTGAGACTATTTATATAGTTCTTTGCAGACACTATTGCACTGTATCCTGTTATCTAGGTTATTTCTGTGCCCACCTCCATGCTTCTCAGAAATTTAGGGGAGCTGCTCTTTAGACCTGGTGTTAGGAAATGGCATGATGATTCCTTGCAGTCCCCAGCCCTAACCACGCTTTCTACCAGGCAGGCAGTGAGTCTTCTCATCCCAGAGTTGCATGCCCTGCAGTAGCAGCTGGACAGGAATTTTCTAAATCTCTTGTTTTTCTCTCAGATGTTTACTGAATGGTAGGCCTTATAGATCTCCATTTGCTATGTATTATCTCCTGATTGACAACTGTAGTCTTTCCTAGTTTTCTCAGTGCTCCACTTAAACAATTTCTCTTTTTCATGTTGGCAGTTGGGATTTTAACCTTCAAGACTGCTGATTCACCTATTCATGAATCCTGTGGGTCTATTATTTTTTTCAAATCTTTGAAGATTCAAAATTGGTATTCTCCTAAAGTTCTCTTGAATCCCCTTTGTCTCTTAGGCTTTTCTTTTTCTTATTAACTTTGTTCTATTTCATATTACAAGTGCTCTTCTAATGTCTAATGCTCCTTGCAAACCTTCATATTTAAGAGTAGGACATTAAAAAGCTGATTATGAAGAGTATTTTTAAGCTCTTCCACGCTGTATCCAGAAAATGGAGATGGACTGATCACAGAATTATAATTTTAAACCTTCATAGAATTTTAGAAGTCTTTTCTTGCTTGTTTTTTATTCTGAGGTAGAGTTCAATTCATTTTTATGGCAAAATAATATAAAATATGCCATAAATGTATCCATTTGTTGAGCATTTGGATGGTTTTCACTTTTCAGCTATAGTTACTAGTGCTACATTTGAAAGTATGTGGTGTTTGGATACCTGTTTTCAATTCTTACGTGATGTCCTAGGAAGGAAACTTCTGGGATATAATTATATCTTCACCTTTTGAACTGCCACTTTGGTTTCTGTAGTGTCTAAACTATTTTACACTCTCACCAGGAATGTATAAGGGTTCCACTTTCTCCACATCCTCCCTATTTTCCTTTAGCCTTGTTCTTCTGCAGTGCTGGGAATTGAACCCAGGTGTGTGTAAGCTGGGCAACTGCTCTACATCCCAGGCCATTTTTTTAATTTTGGGGAACAGTCTCACTAAGTTCCCCGGGCAGGCCCTCCGCTTGTGATCATCCTGCCGCAGCTTCCCAAATAGCTAGAATTATTTATTTATTTATTATTTTATTTTATTGTTTTGGTGCTGGGGATCGTACTCAGGGCTTTGTGCTTGCAAGGCAAACACTCCAACCACTGAGCCAAATCCCCAGCCCCTCAAATAGCTAGAATTAGAGGTCATGTGCCACCACTCCTGACTCCTTTTCTACAGCCATCCTAGTATGTATTTTATATATTTCTGGGCCATCTGTCTTTATTGGAGAAATGTCTATTCAAATTCTTTCACCATTTTTAGTGTTGTCTTTTACCATTGAGTTGTAAGAATTCTTTATAAGTTTTGAGTACTAGATCATATGATTTACAGTTCTTCCATTCTATACAGTGTCTTGCTGCTTTCCTGATGGTCTCCTTTGGTGCATACAGTTTTAAAATTTGAAGTCCAATTTATCTAGTATTTTTTGGTTTTGCTTGTGCTTCTGATGTTCTATCTTAATGTCTTGCCAAATACAAGGTTGTGAAGATTTACCTATGTGTTGCCTTCTAAGAGTTTTATAGTATTAAGATCTTAAATTTAGGTCGTTAGTCCAATTTGAATTAGTTTTGTATATGGTGTGAGGTCATGGTCCATATTTATTCTTTCACTTCTGAATATCCAGCAATTCTAGCTCCCTCTGAAGTATGAATCTTCCACCTTTGTTGTTTTTTTGCAAGACTGTTTTTTCTTTTAAGGGTCCCATTAGATTCCACATGAATTTTAGGACTGTCTGACTGTTCCATTTTAGAGAAAAAGCTATTGGAATTTTGGTAGGGATCACGCCAAACCCGTAAATCATTTTGGGAGAGTATGCATCTTAACAATAGTAAGTCTGCAAATCCACAAACAAGGATATTTTCCATTTATGTCTAGCTTCAGGAATGTTTTATAGTTTTCAGTGACTTCACCTTTTTTGTGAACTTTTGGATGCTGTTATAAATAGAATTGTTTCTTTGATTTCCTTAATGGATTATTGCCATTACACAGAAGTACAACTGATTTTTGCACGTCACTCTTGTGCTGAAACTTTGTCTTTATTAGCTCTGCTGTTTGCATCCGACTGTGTCTGTCCTTTTCGATTTCCATATCATCTGCAAATACAGTTCTACATCCTTTCCAATTTGTATGCCGTTTCTTTCTTTCCTACTACTCTAGGTGGAACTCCAGGACTATGTAAGATAGGTGTGAAAATGGGCATCCTTATATTATGATCTTAGACAAAAAGCTTTCAGTCTCACCATTAATGATACTAACTAAATCATAATTCACACAAACTTTCTCTGGGGTGCTAGAGTGTTACAGGAAAACACTCTTGAGATTCTACTACTACTGCTAGATAAGAAGGGTCTACTATGTACTCAGGTAACGTTGAAGTCTTAAAAGGGCGTAACAGTCATGGCCTTGATTTGACCATGACCTTGAAATTTATATATTTAGTTACTTGCTAACTTATTGTCTGGATGGAACCTGGGGCCTTTTGTTTTTTTGACAGAAGGTCTGCTAAGTTACCCAGACTGGGCTTGAACTTGTGATCCGCCTGTTTCAGCCTCCCAGAGTGTTGGGATCTTGCCTGGCTGTGAAACTGAGAAATCTTTACCAGCTCCTGGGACATCCTATATTTTTGTCAAATTGTTCTTGCAGGAGGAACAGCTTCATTGCTTATCTTTTTCCTGTTCCTCATACATAGTTAAACTAAGCCAGTTGACATATCTAGAACATTTTCCCTGGAAAACTACTTAATCAGCAATGCAAGTTTGTTAGTTTGGCCAATTGTTTTTGCTCCTATGAGCCAAGTCCCTGTCTTTACAACTTTGAATAGGACATTTTTTTAACGTTTCAACTGTGGTAACAGTTTGTTCACTATTCCAGCCTTCTCAAGTAGTGAAATACATTTTTGTTACGGCCAAATCTCACTGTTAGATTTCTGTATTAGGTGTATCACGGTGTAACTTACCACTTTAACACTGACGTGACTGCAGTCAGCTGTTGCCTCAGCTGGGACCGGGTGGTCCCACACAATCCTTCCCCTGACTCATGTCCTTAATGCCCTTGCACTTTAGCAAGGAGTGCAACACCTTGTGTAGCCCACATCAGCAATACTGTTTTATTCCCCCCCTTGGTTTTTGTGAAACAGTCTCGCTATGTGGTTCAGGCTGGCCTTGAACTCACTTTATAGCCCAAACTGGCCTTGAGTTCTTGGCAGTCCTGCCTCACCCTCCCAAATGCTGGGATTACAGGCATGCACTACCACACCCGGCAGCAATACTGTTTCTTTTGGTGGGAGGAGGCTGGGGTTCGAATTCGGGGCTTTGTGCTTGCTAGGCAAGTGCTCTACCACTTGTGCTAAATCCCCAACCCCACAACACTGTTTATTATACAGTGACAGCAGCATTCCAAAAAGACACAGCAAAATCAGAGGCTTGGGAGACATGGCACTTCTACCACATTCCTTTGGTCAGAGACAACTCAGATTTAAAGTGTAGTTGTGGCTGAAGGAAAAAAATGGGTGGTCTTTTTGGAAACTACCACATTTATTTTTAAAGTTAGGTCTAAAGTGGCTGTTTCCCTTTACAACTTAGGTACAGGTTTATATACTTAGGGGGTAAAGAAAAATAAGCATGTGGTTTAATGATGTCTACAGCCAACCAAACTTGGAAATGTTTACCTTAAAATCTAATCTTCATAAATTTGCCTATCTTAATAGTTAATTTGTGATAACTGCCAAGCAGTTAAGACTGTTATTAATGTCTACTAATTGGTAGCTCTTACTCATATTCTTAGGACATAAACAAGTTGTCTTTGGCCAATTTTTAAAAATACTTTGTACAGCTTATAACCTTTATGGGTAAGATGGAAATCCTTTCAAGCAATTCTTAACATAGTGGTGGAGAGACTGAACAGTCAGCTACTAGCTATTTGGTTTACATACTTCTAAGGTGTCTCAGAGTTGGAGACCATTTAGTGTAAGCTGCACCTATTCGTTTAATTCCCACCTTATACACCTTATAATAAAGCACAGTAGCAATGCCAGTTCTAATGTTAGTTGGACAAAGTTGCAACCCTTGAGATACAAGTTTAGCCCTCCATGTCCTCCTGGAATCAAAGCAAGAATAGCAAGTGTGTGTCCTGAAGAAAGCACCCGCTCTGGGGTTGCCTCTGCAGTACCCATGCCCCACCAAAATACTCCACCAATGAACTATTTTAATGGATGTCATTCTTTTCCTTCAGGGCAGGGTGCTAGGCATACTAGAGGCAAGAGTTCCTCCCAATTACTAAACTTAACCACTAAAGTTTTATGGTGACAATGCTAGGAATTTCCAACATTCATTGTCTTTCAACAACTGTTTTTTCTTCTTTTACAAATACTAGGTTTTCAGAATTCTCCCTCCAGTTCTGTGAAACTTAGTAGCAGAGATGCTTCTAAGCATCTAATTCCAAGTCAATGATGTAATCCCCTTTTCTTAGACTACTTTAGAAATGTCATCATTTAATTCCTCCAATGGCTAGAATAGTGTGGCTTGGTGAATATTTAATGTAGGTGTCACTTGTAATCTCTCTGGAATTCTGTTCTACCAGTGGCTGTTTCCTGTCGTAGCAGGGGTATTCTCAACCAACCCAGGCTCCTAACATGAACGCTGAGTTTTTTAGCAAGTGAGTTCTTAAACTTAACCTCTCCCACACAGACAGCCTACCTCAGGCATAAATGTGCCTGCATTCTCTCAGCAGTTCCTGTCATCATATATGACAAGCCTTCCTGCGAACCCAGTCGGTTTAAGTATGACCTCAAACATACTACTACCTATGAAGCCAGCTATCCACTTTCTAACAGAAATGCATATTTGTCCCCTTCCTGTCTTCATGCCATCATCCACTCACCTATACCTAAAAAGAAACACATTTTCATGAACATTCCCCAAACGGAGCCTACAGTATCAAAGAATACATGTATGGGAAACTTTGAACTTTGATGATGATCATTTCACACAGTGGAAATCTTACCAGAGAGAGCTTGCTCTTCCTATTAACAATGAGCACTAAAAGCAATTCTGCATAATTTGAGATGCCTTGCAAATAATATCATTCTATTAAATAGAGCATTCAAAAATGCTACTTTATATGAGAATTCTTTTATTGCTCCAGTCCCAATATTCCCTCATGAACCAGGAGTAGCAGACAGATCACGTTCCAGCTCTGGAACCTCCCTGCCCTTGACCCACCTTCATATTACCTAGTGGTGACTACAGGCGCTGTGGACTCCATCGACCTAAGGAGAAGCTTTTCAAACCAATAGTTTTAATTTTATTAAACAACTATCTGGCCATTTACTCTCTGGCCAGTAGAGTACTGTCTGTTGAGGCAGTTGAAATCTCACACCGTGAACTAGCAACAGCTTTACTTCAGAGCATCAAGAGGTAGGCAGGGCTTGTGGACAGAACGGGAGTGCCAGAAGGAAACGCCTCCACTTTCAGAGCTTATGCCGACTGTCACCTTATTACTTGGAACACTAACCATTTTCCTTTTATGTCCATTTGACTTGCACATAGTTATCTTTACTTATAGTACTTGAAACATCCCTTAAGTTTAAGCATTTTTAGAACTTGTTTCCCCTGGAAAATTCTGAAATTCCATGCTGATCCTGCTGGCTGGAATTACAGATATTTTGCACTATGACATTTTGACAAGGGGGCAGAATACTTGGTTTACAGAACTGTGTTCAATTATGGACTCCAAAGGGAATGACTGGCTAATGTGATTTTTTTCAGCCTCAGTTTCCCTCTGTAAGAAATAAACCTTAGCTTATTGTGATGATCACAATGAAAGAAAGTTACAGTACTTTGCACGTTGAAAAGTGCTGTACAAATACTGATACATCCCTAGAAAGATTTCAAAAACAGGCTTCCAAAACACTAACTGGAAGTTTCAGGATGGTCTTCCTAAGCTTCCACACCAATATCATTACTCAGTTTCTTTTTAAGTAATGTATAAGCCGTCCACACTACCCCACCCCCATCACCAACTGCACAAAAGTTGAAGTGTGCACCCTCAGACACAGCTGACACATGACATCCATATACTCTCAGGTACACAAAGTCACTTAGAGAAGTCTCTGCTTCTTCCCCCTTTTTCCCTTGGGATAAAGATTGTGGTCATTTTTCAAAAATGAAATACTGCATTTTATCTAAAACATTATTTGTTAAAATAGATAGGAATTTATCTAACAAAGGAAGTAAAAGATATTTACATTGAAAACTATAATTCTCTAAAAAAGGAAACTGAAAGGGATATCAGAAAATCAAAGATGTACTGTGTTCCTGGGTAGGAAGAACCAATATAGTGAAAATGGCTATACTTTCTAAATTACTATACAGATTTAATGCAATTCCAATCAAAATACCATTAACATGCTTCACAGAAAGGACAATCACGAAATTCATCTGGAACCAGAGGAGACCAAGAATAGCAAAAACAGTCTTGGGCAACAGGAGCAAGGCAGGGGGCATCACAATCCCTGACCTGAAACTGTACTATAAAGCTACTGTGATAAAAAACAGCATGGTACTGGCAAAAAGACAGACCCGAGGATCAGTGGAACAGATTAGAAGACACAGAAACAACTCCAAACACACTCAAATACCTCATCTTTGACAAAGGAGCCAAACACCCTCACTGGAAGAAAGATAGCCTCTTTAACAAATGGTGCTGGAAAAATTGGCTTGCCACATGCTGAAAACGAAAACTAGATACATGTCTCTCACCATGCGCTAAACTAAAATTGAAGTGGGTCAGAGATCTACACATTAAAACAGAAACACTAAATTTACTGGAGAATAAAATAGGAAGAACTCTTGAAGGCATAGGGCTAGGAAAAAAATTTGTGAACAGAACCCAGACTGCACGAAGAACAACACAAAGAATCAGTGCTTGGGACCACATCCTGTTAAAAGGCTTTTGCAGAGCAAAAGAAATCACCAATAGAGCAGGACAAAAATCCACAGACTGGGAAAAAATTTTTGCCAGCTGTCCCTCAGACAAAGGTCTAACATCTAGAATATATGAAGCCCTCAAAAAAAAAAAAAATCAAACCTCCCAAATTCAAAGACCCTATCCAAAAATAGGCATCCAAAATGAATAAACATTTCTCAGATGAAGAAATAAAAATGGCAAATAAATACATGAAAAAGTGTTCAACATCACGAGTCATTCGAGAGATGCCAATCAAAACAATGTTAAAATTCCATCTCACTCCAGAAAGAACAGTGATTATGAAAAAATCAACCAATAACAAGTGCTGGGAGGGCCATGGGGAAAAAGGAACCCTCTTCCACTGTTGGTGGGAATGTAGACTGGTCCAGCCACTGTGGAAATCAGTAATGGAGACTCCTCGAAAAACTACAACTATAGGTTCCATTTGACCCAGCTATTCCCCTACTGGGTATCTTCCCAGAAGAATTAAAATCATCACACCATAGCGATATATGCACAATCATGTTTACAGCAACACAATTTTCAATAGCTAAGTCTTGGAAACAACCTAAATGCCCAAGAATTAATGAATGGCTAAAGAAGATGTGGTTTTTGTACACAATGAAGTACTACTCTGCCATAAAAAAGGATAAGCTAGAGACATTTGTAGGTAAATGAATGTACCTTGAAACATACTCTTAAGCCAAATAAATCAGACACTCATGAGTACACATCAAATTATTTCTCTGGTATCAGTAACCATAAGAGTAAATAAGGACAAAGAAGTGTGATAGATATTATATAAAAGGAAGGTTGTATTCGAAAGAACTAGAAAGGAGGAAGGGGGAAAAGAAAGAAGGGAAAAAGGAAAGAAAGAGGAAAGGGAAAAAAATGGGAAAATATAAATAAACCTGTTATAAATAGGGAAGGGGGGAGCAGAAGGAAGGGGTGGAGAAGAGGGGGGAAAAACCAAGATACATCATGTACAGGTACAAAATAATCACAATGAAAGTGACCATTATATATATAATGCACCAATACATGTTCTTGGTAAAAAAAATTAAATAAAATAAATAAATAAACAAAACATTTTTATCTTCAGACCATTGTTCCTCCAAATGGCCACTTCAACACCTAATTGTAACATTTCTCCCATTGCAGGTGTGTACCCATATGTGTGTTTGCTGATTTGAACAGCCCTGGCCTTACTACTTATTAGCTGTGTGACCATACACAATTTATTTGACATTTTTTGTCACTCAGTTTTCTTATATGTAAAATGAGGATAATACTATAATAGCATAAGGTAGCCGGAAGGAATAAATGACTTAAGTATTTGTTTAAAATTGGTCCTGGGGGGGGAACCTGATCCTGGTGCATAGTAAGTGCTCAATAAATGTTCACTCTTAGACAGCCCCCTTAAAAAATTGAAAAAGCATTTACAAGTAAAATTTGTAATTTACATTCCAAAATTAATAGTATTATTGAAGCACTTAAAGATTATCTAATATCCATATTCTATACTTAAAATAACTTTAGTAAATATTTTAAATATTTTGGTCTGTTTCACATTAAATTATTCATTAAAGACAAAGTTTAATTTCACAATTCAATTTTTCTCTAATTTTCAAGTAAAAGTGACGTGAAATATAGAGGAGTTTCTAACAGGAATTAAAGATTTTAAAGAACTAATCATATTACACATAAGAGGATTAAGGTATAAATACAAATATTCTTTACTTTTCAAATGAAAGAAAAGCTCATAAAAGTATCTCGAAATTTAACTGAGCCCTCTAGGACTGTTACAAAAATCCCTCCTGAACATTTAAGTCAGTAATGTGCATCAAAAATAATTGAACTAGGAAAGTGATCAGTTGTATCATTAACTCTACATAACTATCCTTTAGCTGAATTTGGCTTATCTTTACAAACTAAGTCTTCACAGAAAGATCTCAGGTAAAAACACGGTTCCTTTCAGGTCTTGTCTTTGCCTCCACTGTGAATGCAAACGAACTATAGTGATAACCCTGGTTGCCAAACAGCTCCAGGCTCAAACTTGCCGCTACTTGAAGGGCAAAGTCTGAAAAAAATCTGTTCAGGGTCCTAACTTTGCTCTACAGTTGAGCTGAAAATTCAATTTGAAAAAAGCCACACAGGCCGAGTGAGGCAAGTGACACATCTTGTCATGGACATGAGAGGGGACCGCTTCGGTCTAAGAGCCGCCCTCGCACGGACAACACAGCGCTTGTGTTAGTGCATTAAAACATTCGCCACTGTGCTTTCTTTTCTTTTCTTTTTTTGCGTTTTATTCGCATAAAATATTGTAACCACGGCTCCAAAGGCTAGTGAGACCTGCAGTAAAGCTAAGAGGCAAACAGAACCGCGGTAGAGTGAAATCATTGTGGAATTTGTTGAAGTCCAGAAAAATGAATTTATTATGTGCCATTTTGGGGCCTCAGAGCTAATTATTTGGTTTTCCATTGTTTCTTATGGGAAAAATATGTTCAGTTCTTGATTTTTTCGGTGTTTGAATACAGGTTTGGAGTGAACCGAGTTCGACAACCAAGACATCACTGCACAGATTTGCCTGTGACGATCAGCTCAATGAGGCTCCCCTCCACTGTTGTCCCCTCCCCTCCCTTCCCTTTTGCGGTGCTGGGGATGGAACCCAGGGCCTCGCGCATGCTAGGCAAGTCTTCTATCACTGAACTAATACCCCCAGGCCCCTGGGTTTACTTTCTCATCTTGCCCACATGGAAAGGACCCCCCCGCCTCCCCGCCTTTGGTACTGTGGATGGAACCCAGGGCCTAAAACATTCTGACAGTATCTCACGAGTTGCCCACCTTGGGTCTGGAGCTTGTGGTTCTCCTGCCTCAGCCTCCCAAAGTGTAGGAATTACAGGTGTGTACTGCCATACCCAGTTTAAATAAGCTATCATTCATCAGTGTTTGTTAGGGAACCCTTTCTTAGTTCTCACCTAACATTTTTAGAGAAGGCAATAGGGGACCTAGGAAGAAGAGAAAAGAAACTGTAAGTTCTCAATGAAAGCTGCGCACATTCCTTAACATAGTTCTTCTTGAGAGTTTGGTGCATTCTGAAAGGGACTTGAAACTTTCAGAAGGCCTTAAATGATCAGTGACTACATACCTGCCGAGAATCGAACCAGATATACTCATTCCACTGGATGTGCCAGGGAATAATAATTTGCTAATTAAATCAGGTATTTTTAAATTGTCAGTTTATGATGAATATATGGAATTAGCTCATGAAAACAGCAGAGCTAAAGTGCATGTAAATATTTCTTCCATTGCCTGTTTTCCTTCACAAGCAAGAGAAATGAGGTTTCTTAAATAATTTTTTTTTGGGGGGTTGCTGGGGATCGAACTCAGGCCCTTGCACTTGCTAGGTAAGTGCTCTACCACTGAACTAAATCCCCAACACCCCTTTCTCAAATAATTTAACATAGTTTTAAAAACAGCTTTATGAAGATATTTTCATATAACGCAATTCACCAATTCAAAGTGTGTAATCCAAAGATTCTTTGTATGTTCTCAGGGTTTTGCAACCATCATCACAATCAATTTTAACATCTTTTCATCACATAAAAGAGAAACCCCATAACTATTTGCAGTCATTCCATGTGTCACTGCCACGACCATCCCTGAGCACATGGCCGGCTCTGTCCTTATAAAGGGACGGAAAGTAAGTAAGGGAAGAGAATCAAAAGAACTCTGTCAAGACAGAACAATTCATGCAGCCACCTAAAAATAGCATCCTGGGAAATTACCATCTCTGGCCTTGCTAATCCAACCCTGGTTTGAGCTCACGAGGTAAAATGGAAAACAGAGTCCAGAAATAGACCCACATGTATATGGTGGGTTGATTTACTACAAAGCCAAAGCAATTCAGTAGCAAAAGGATGGTCTTTTAATCAAAGTACTGGATGGAAAATAAATGATGCTTAGCCTTGACTTCATACTACGCACAAAATATATTGGAAACACATTGTATTAGTTACACTTCTAGAGTCAATGGTTTGTAAGAGAACACATTTAATACAGGACATTTACACATTACAATATTCACACACACAAGCCAAATGCAGGAAGAGTGCAGAGTGTCTGTCTATGCACTGGAGACCCAAAAGATACAATCAATGGTGACAGCCCATGGCACTGTCCCATGTAAGTTCGTGTCTGCACTAAAAGGCTGAAGAAATCTATACTGGAGCCAGGGTATGACACTCATGGCAGAGATGAAGAGCAGAGCTCACCCAAAGCAAACAGCAGCCATCCCCGACAACAGCAAGGCCCTGAGCTGCTTCTG
>PVJO010005047.1:0-102564 GCA_004026905.1 Hystrix cristata | reverse complement strand
TCTATTACACCTCTTTGTCCTTATTTACAGTTATGGTTTCTCACATCAGAGAAACAATTTGATGTGTGCTCATGACTGTCTGATTTATTTCACTTAAGAGTATGTTCTCAAGGAACATCCATTTGTATATGAACGACTCTAGTTTATCCTTTTTATGGCAGTGTAGTACTCCATTGTGTAGAAAAACCACGTTTTCTTTAGCCATTCGTTGTTGTTGGGCATTTAGGTTGTTTCCAAGACTTAGCTATTACAAATTGTGTTGCTGTGAACATGGTGGTGCATACCATCCTTGTGGTATGACGATTTTAATTCTTCTGGGAAGATCCCCAGTAGGGGAATAGCTGGGTCAAATGGAACCTCCAGTTGTAGTTTTTTGAGGAATCTCCATATTGATTTCCACAATGGCTGGACCAGTCTACATTCCCACCAACAGTGAAGAAGGGTTCCTTTTTCCCCACAGCCCCGCCAGCATTTGTTATTGGTTGATTTTATGAGGAAACTTTTAAAATACCAGGCTGTCAAGTTTATAAAGCAGTTACTGTAAATGACCAAATCCTTATCAAAATATCCTGTTGACTTTTAAGGTGAGAGAGACGATGCTAGTAAGATGAAGACTGTTCAGATAACTGCCAAAGTGGGAACACTTAAAAGGAAGCAACAAATGAGGGATTTTCTGGAACAGATGCCAAAAGATGACCATGATGATTTTTTCAGTACAACACCTTTGCATAATCAAAAAGTACTGGTAAGAGTCTCGAATGAAACCACTGTTTGCTTTATATTGACGTCTACATTTTTCACTTGTACATTCTGGTTAATGTTCATCACTACTATTTAGGCCAAGTAGCAGTAGCCTCTGTAAATATGACCAAAGGATAGCATAGAAAACAATCTACTAGCCGGGTATGGTGGCACACACCTGTAATCACAGCATTTGGCAGGCTGAAGCAGGAGGATCACGTCAAGTTTGAGGCCAGCCTGAACTACATAGTGAGACCCTGTCTCAAAAAACAAACAGACAAACAAACAAAAAGAAAAGAAAACAGTCTGCTGGAACCTACCATTCTCACTGGTTTCTAGTGTCTGCCCTCAGTGGTTCAAAGGCAAGGTTTGTAAAACCAAATAGAAAACAAAGAAATAAGCCAAACGTAGCTGTTTAAATTGTGAGATGATTTTGAATAGCGGATCAGAGGTGCCCAGCCTCTTGCTCCATAGAGATGATCAAAGCAACAGGTAGATAACTGCATTTCAAGACCTAGACTGCTGCAGCTTGGCACCATTCTAAGAGTCATAGTCAGAATTCATACTGCCCTGGGAGACAGAGCCTCTGTGCATCTCAAGCCCCAGGGTGCCGCCTCCTGCCACACTAGGACAGGGGTCTGCAGCTTCACAAACCTGACTAGACTCAGACCTCTGCTGCGATTGCCACACCTGGGCCTGCACAGTGGCCTGCAGGACTAGGAGTGGGCAGTTCGGCCCCACTGGCCACCTTTGACCCAGACCACCACTGCCTGGGCCATGCGCCCCACCACCTCTGGCGAAGGCGTGCACTTGAGGCGCCAGCACTGCTGCAGCTGCCATTGCTGGATGCCCCTGCCAACAGCAGAGCTTATGCCAAGGGGTTTTAATGTGCTCTGTGCTCCAGAGCCACCACTGCCAGTGGCCACGCTGTGGCCGCAGACCTGCTGCTGTGTGACTCGCACTGCCTGGGCCTCAGAGCTCTTCTACTTCCTGGCAGCCCTCAGTAGGTGGCTCCGCAGCCTCACTGCTGCATGCTATTAATTACATCTGAAGTAGTTACAAGGAGACAGATTATACCCTCAACTGGAACCGGAGCCATTTTAGCCCCCCAACCAACACCCTAAGACACATCTGGAGAACTGAGTGTGGTATGCACATCTGAAATGCCAGCACAAAGGAGGCTGAGCAGGAAGATCAAGTTCAAAGCCAGCCTGGATTATATAACAAGACTCTCAAAAAACCAGACCAAGCCAGGAGCGGTGGCACATGCCTGCATTCTCAGTTTGGGATCCTGAGGCAGCAGGATCACAAGTTTGAGCCCGTCTAGGGAAACTTAATGACTTCTCACGCCCCTGTCTCAAACTAAAAAATGCAAAATTGGGGGATAGCTCAGCGTTCAGTCTCCAGTATTGAAAACAACAAACAAACAAAAAAAACTTCACCACCACAAAAAAAATCAGCATACCCAGAGAAAGCCTTCTATGAAAGCATATAAAACTGTAGAGTCAAAGGATCTGCCAGATGCAGAAAAAACAATGTAAGAATACAAGTGTGAAAAAAAAATCAAGGCAACTTGACACCTCTAAAGGAACACAACAAACCCCCAAAAAAAGGATACTGATGAATTGCCTCAAAGAATGATCCTAAGTAAACTCAGTGAGGTACAAGAGATATTTGCAGATAATCCAGCGAAAATAAGAAAACAGCTATTGATAAATAAGAAATTCAGTAAAGGGATGGAGATCACAAAAAATAAATCAGAAGTCTTGGAACTGAAGAACTCCTTAGGTCAAATAAAAAATACAGTTGAGCCAGGCGTGGTGGTGCACGCCTGTAATCCCAGCACTTGGGAGGTTGAGGCAGGAGGATTGCTGCGAGTTCAAGGCCAGCCTGAACTACGTAGTAAGACCCCATCTCAAAGCAAAACCCCTGCTCCCAAAAAATACAATTGAGAACTTTATCAACATTCTAGATGAAACAAAATAATTTTTTTTTTTTTTTTTAAATGCTGGGGATTGAACTCGGGTCCTTGTGCTTACAAGGCAGGCACTCTAACCATTGAGCTAAATCCCCAGCAAGAAAAAAATTTTTAACTTAAGAAAAATCTTTTTGAAATATTGCAGTCAGACAAAAAGAAAAGGACAAAAGAATAAAGACAGTCTCTGAGACTATCTGAGACCATTAAATGAAAAAATATTCACATTATGAGCTTCCAAAAGATAAAGGAAAAGGAACAGAAAACCTACTCACTGAAATAATAGCTCAGAACTTCCCCTAGTCGTGGGGACGATAGGGACATACATGTCTATCTCGGGTCTATTCAGCCCTTAGAAATAGGCGTCGTCTCCATTTTGCAGAAGGAAATCTTGGCTTTTTAGTAACTAAGGCTCTCACCTATCTGCTACTTTTCCAATTCTCCAATTATCTAAACTGGAGAATTATAAGGAGAAAAACAATATCAGCATACCAAAAATCACTTTGTGATTGTAAGAAAATTTATTTTTATGGGTATCTGCTGAAAATATTTGTTTTCTACTTCCCAAGATGATGACAATGATATTGGGCCAAATTTGTTTTCTAGTTGCCAAGTTTCTGGGACAGTCAAGACGGTGATGACATTCTGCCAGCTCTGGACAGAAACCCAACAACTCCATCATCAGTCACCTTTCCATTGGCGAAAACACCTCAGTGTCAGCATGTCAGTCCTGGCATGCTAGCCGCTATTAAAAGGTAAGTGTTTATGTGTGTGACATGTTAATTTCCTGTATCAGCAGATTGAGGAACACTGAAACATTTTGTATTTTGGGGTTTTTTTTGTTTTTGAGATCAGGTCTTCCTAAATAGCCCAAGCTATCCTCAAATTTGGGGTCCTCCTGCCTTGACCTCCCAAGGTCAAGGGTTACAGGTGTGCAGCACAGTGCCTGCCAATCACAGGGTCTTTTCTAAGCAGGAGGCAGAAGGGTCAGGGTGAGAGAAGGAGCAGAGCCTGGCATGGCACAGCCCAGAGCCAGGGAACGCTGTGGCCTCTAGATTCTCCCCCAGACCCTGCAGAGGGAACTAGCTCTGCTGACACCTTGGTTTTATTTAGCCCCTCATGATTCCTTTCAGACTCCAGAACTATAAGACAATAACTTGTGCTGATTTATGTCTCTAAATCTGTAGTGATTTGTTACAGCAGCCCCTGGAAACGACCACACCAGAGTATCTGGTCCCTGTGCAGTGGGATGCAGGGAAGGCCCAGCGCCCAGGTGTTCCCAAGCCTCAACCTCCCCTCTGCAACCCTGCAGCGGGTTTGTGTGACAACAGAGAGATAGCAGGTCTGCCAGGCTGAAACACCCAGATGCCCCATCACACCACACATTCTGTCCCTCCGGGTTTTGGAAGAGGCTCTGTATCTCCTTCCGTGGCTGGATTTAGGGTACAGGGTAGGTCCAAGGTCAAAAGGGGTTCCAAGGCCTGAGTCAGCAGTCAGTCTGAAACGGGGGAGAGGATGCAGATTGCTGATCTTTACGCTCCTGGAACATCCACCAGTACTGTGGGCATGTCCAGCCCTGGCTCTCAAGCCCGGGAAGAGAATCCAAGCTGTTGGAGCACCTGGTTAGGTCATCTCAGCCATGTCCCTCTTATACTGTTAGTTCTCCTAAGCATGTTTTTTTGGGAGGAGGTCGAACTCATGGCCTTGCTCTTGCTAGGCAAGCACTCTACCTAAGCATTTGTAAGTTGAAGAATGTAGAATCAATAATAGAAGAGTAATCATTATTTTTTTTAAAAAAATGAAGAATGAATAATTCCTAAAAGTTAAGGATGGATAGAAGCAATGAGTGAAAAGCGTTACTCAATAAATTGTTTTGGGATATAGTTCACATTTTACATCAAGATAAATTCCAAATGGATTGGTTCTACATGTAAATTGAAGTGTAAAAAATTGCTTTACTTCATACCAACCACCATAAGCAATCAAAAGCAATTAGAGAACAGAACATAATGCAATTCGTCACAGGCAAAATACTAATTTCTCACAAATATATTTAGCACTCCTGCATATTAACAAAAAATAGTAGCCTTGTTCATGCATTGTTAGCAAGAAGGTAAATCAGCACAGCAATAATTTGTTAGTAGCCATCAAAATTATAAACACGCATGCCCTATGACCCAGGAATTCTATTTCTAGAATTGTCAATGTACTAATCCATTGCACTATTGTGGACGAGGTCATAGCTTAAATGTCCCTCAACAGGAACTAGTTAGATGAATTCTGATATATTATTGTGAGGGTTGAGCTTGACTATGTCAACTTGATTGGCTCAGGAACCACCAGGGGATTGGTGGAGCACACCTCGGGGTGTGTCACTGAGCAGTGACCTTGGGTACTACATATGAGCCCTCATCCCTTCCTCTCTGGCACTGTTTGCTTGCTGTCCTTTACAGCCACCGTGAACCACCATGAACATTGCTCCACCATGCCCTTCACCATGGCATGGTTCCTGCCCTGGAGTCAGTTGACCTATACTGATCCTGAAACCATGCACTGAATGAAAACTCTCCTCCTTTAAGTCGTAGATGTTGGGTGTTGGTGACCCAGTCACCACATAGTTACTACATACATAGTCATCAGAAGTAATGAAGAAAAATTTTTATTACTATTTGGTAAAATGCCCAAGATACATTAAGTGAAAGAAGCTAGATGAAGTGGATCATGTACTACTATTTATGTAAATGGAAGCGACAAATACATATGTAGGTGTATAACTGTATATATGAGCATAATATATATTATGTATATATACATAATAACTTTTATTAGATTAGCTATCTGAAAAGATGCATACAAAACTAAAAAGGATGTTTAAGGAGAGGAACAAAGGTAGTGAGGGAGAATGTGAGGCAGGTTTGAATTTTGAAACAATTGGATATAACATGAAATAGAAATAAAATTTAAAAAGAATACGAGTGACCAGCATTCAAATGTCATGGAGAAAAGATGGAGAGCATTACAAATGAGCCCTGAAAATAGGCAATTAAAGAGACAAATGTTGATCTTAGAGCAATTTCCATAGTATTGAGAGAAGACAAATAATGCTTGAGAAAAACTGATCAATACTGTTATAAAGCTTGGTGAAATTTTAATTTGCATTTTTCTGAGGGAAAAATTCCCTTGAAATCCACAAACTTTTATATTTTGTTTTAGTATTTAAGGCAGGTGGAAGTATAGTGATAATATAACTTTGAATAAGATTTTAATAAAGCACTTTAAAATACTAATTTCACTACTCAATTCTAAGGAAATAGATTTAGACAAGTATATACATTTGTATGAACAAAGATACTTATCACAACACATAATACTGAAAAGTTGAAAATAACCTAAAAACCCAAAAAGAAGGGAACAATCGTGAAAATTTTCTCCATATACTAGAATAACATATAACATTAAAAAATCATGTTTTCCAGAATTTTTAATGAGCGAATAATGTTCAGTGGAGAATAGTTTTTCAAAATTAGGAGATAAAACTACAAACAGCATGAACCCAATTTTATATAAGTACAAATTCATAAGAGAAAGTTTTTTTGGTTTAACATTAACAGCCATTATCTTAGGCTACTGAATGACACTGGTGTATGGTTTAGGTTTTTATTTTCACGGAAAGGTATTTCTCTGTTTATCCTGCTGTTACAATTAAGGAAGTGTGCTGGGTTTTTTTCTCCTAGGTCTCTTCAGTGTCTCCTGACTTCCTTAGCTGCAGTAGCTGGTTTACTTTTTATAACAGTTTTAGGTAATGAAACAGTTTTAGCACTTCAGAAGTGAAAACTTCTCTGCCTTGTACAATAGACTTAGGAGATACTGATCCTGAAGACTGAGCAGGCCTATTGCTTTGTTAAGCAACATGCTAGCAACTGTGCGGCAGCGTTCAGATTAATATAAATACTGTAATACAATATCTGTGTATCATGTACCTTTGAGGATGCTCCCCTGGAGTCATAAAGCAAAGAGAATAATGCATCATATAAAATCTTGGAGCCAAGAGAGAGGATGAGAATTGTTCCCTGACTGTTTGCTGTCATAAGTGAAACAAGGAATTCGAGGTATGGGGAGTGGAAAATAACCATTTGGCTTCAGTTTTCAGCTATAAATTATAAGTCAGTTGTCCCTGCTAGAATGAGCTGAAATAGGATAAATGTATTATTCAGCTTTCCTACTGCTGGGACAAAATACCCAACACCCACAGCTTAGAGGCGAAGAGCTTTACTCACAGTTTTAGAGCTTTGAACACATGGCTGGCTCCCTCCAAGGCAGGACATCCTGGCAGAAGGCGTGAAGCAGAGCTGCTCGCTGCATGGAGGGTGGGAGCCGAGTACAGGGAGACAGCGCCAGTGAGACGGCGCCCTCCACAGGCACCCCGACCCACCTCCTCCAGCCGCCCGTCCTAGGCATGGCCAGCCGTGAACATCATAGAGCCTTCCTGTGCTCCAGTCACCTCTCCAGGATCTCTGCATCATTCATATCGATAAAATTACCTGGTACGCTACAGAAATGGAAAAATATTGAAATTTTCATAGCTGATATAGAGCATACAGAAAAGATACAATTATGTAGAAATAAAAGGCTTGCTGAGCTGGATGAGAACACAGTTGGAAGAGGCAAGCTGAGGGTATTCACCATCAGGCAAATCCTTAAAGCGATCAACTGTGCAATCCAATCTGGACAGCACAGGAATGGTGCAACAGAAGGGTGTTGGCAACAATACGTCTCTGAGGCTTTTGGAAGAGAGGCAGCGAGATCCACTTGAAAAAGAGTATTGATGGGACAATAAGCAAAGCATAATTTCCTACAGCAGTCTTACTCAGTGTTTCCTTTAAAATGTTTGGTTAAAGCTGGCCATGGGGGCACATACCTGTAATCCCAGCCTTCGGAGAGGCGGAGGCAGAAGGAGCAGAAGTTCAGGCCCAGCCAGGGAATTTCAGGCCCAGCCAGGGAATTTATCAGCCTAGAGGACTTTGTCTCAAAATGAATTTTAAAAGGGTCTGGGGAAATAGTTCGATGCAAAGACCTTGGTTGAATTCTGAAGACTGCAGAAAAAATGTTTGAAGCATTTTGTCCATTTCCATAGGTGTACCACTGTCATCTTTAAAAGAGAAAATCTACTTTTTGAATATTGACATAGATTTTATCAAATGCTGTTCAACTTGTGGGTAAAAGTATGATAAGTAATGTTGACTTGAAATTATGTTATATCCAAACAGGGATGATTGTGATAGATATGTTTCTCGTATGCAAAAAAATCATAAAAGTAATGGTGGCATCGTCTGGGGCAACATTAAGAAAAAAAAAGTAAGTATTTTTATTCTTATCCATCTAATACTTACCTGTAGAACAATATAATATGTATAAATTGTGGTAAATACAAGTCATGCTCTCCAGGGACTTAGACTTAAGTCAGTTCTAATTTACTGCTATGAATGAAGTAAAATACTGGAGGATTACAGATGGCAGGTAGCTCATAGACTAAAGCATTGAAGCCAAGTGAGAATGGGTTGAAAAATACAGGTCAGGGAAGTACATTTCAAGCAATATAGAGTATCTGTTCAGTGGAAATTTTCATCAAGTCTCCTGCATCTTTAAAATAATTTCAAATGTGTTTTGGGGTTTTTGTTGTTGTTGTTGTTTTGGTTTTGTTTTTAGACAAGGTCTCATTGTGTAATTCAGGTTGGACTTGAACTTACTATGTAGCCCAGGCTGGCCTTGAACTCATGGTGATCCTCTTGCTTCAGCCTTCTGAGTCCTAGGACTATAGGCATGCACCACCACACTCAGCTTCAAATAATTTTTTCAACTCAACTACTAATGTTTTTCAATATTCCAATATTTAAGATACAATTAGAAAAATTATAATTTAAGGTTGCCTTGTAAATGATCGTATATCCTTGAGAAAAAAATAAAATCCTTTATCCCCTTGCATTTCTTTTTAAATATTAACTTTCTGGCTTTAATTTGAACAGAAGTTTCTAGGAAAGGTGATTCATCTCAAATATCCACAAACAGCTAACCCTGTAGTATAATTTATAGCAGTGGGTTGGGGGACTCCTTGTCCCCTGAAAGTATCCTTCAGACTAGGTTACACCCAACCTTCCTAATCATATGCACTTGGAAATATTCACACTGCAGACTGACCAGCATATAATTCCTCTCAAGAATCTGTAATACTAGGATTACACGAACATATCCATCTTCATGGACTTCATTTGTACATGGAAAATAATGGAGACTTCGATTTAAACTCAGTCTGGGGACTCAGTTCTTCCAAAGAACTCTATACTCCATAATGGAATTAAACAGACTCCTCCTTACTGATTTTTAAAATCTCTTTATCCAATCCCATATTCCTTAATGAGAATGAAATTTTGGCATTTTGCAAACAACCTGGAATTAACAATGGAATGGGGAATCTAAAAATTTGGCTTCTATTCTGTTTTGCCAGTAAACTGGGTTCTTTTGACAGACTCCTTCCAGTGTTCCTCAAACATAAATGTGCATAGAATTCACCTGGGCATCTTGTTCAAGCCCAGATTCTGAACCAGTACTTTGAGATCTGCTCCAGTTGATTGATCCATAGAGCATATTGAGTTGCAAGGCTGTAATACACTCGGTCTTTTTTCTCTGCAAAATGAGAAGAGGCTGACATGGATATATTTATAAAGGTCCTTCCTAGGTGGGCATGGTAGCCCATTCCTATAATTCCAGCACTCTGGGAGGCTGATGCAGGAGGCCCACCAATCTGGGCAACTTAGTGAGACTCTGTCTCAAAATTTTAAAAAGGTGGGGATGTAGGTTAGTGTGAAAGTCCTGGGTTTAATCCATAGTACAAGAAAAACCAAAAAAGAAAAAAAGTTCCTTCCTTTTTTGTCTTTATCAGTACATGTTTACAGTACATAATGATTACATTCACTGTGGGGAGTTGGTAGATGATGTGACACTGTTTTTTTCTTGAAGGGTTATAATTTGAACCATCTACAAACTATAATAATTATAATTTAGTTCACTTTTTTCATAGCCTAATATTTTGTAGCCATTATTTAGGAGGGAAAGAGCAAAGAATTCAGTGTTAAAAGTGCACACTTCAGTGTCTGGCATTTCAGCATTTGAAACGCGTGCTAGCTTTCTTACACTGAGGAACCTGCTTGTGCTTTTTAATCTTACTTTCTTCACGTTGTTTGACAAAAGAGATCATGATATTGATTTACATTATTGAATGATTTTAATGTTTTGCATCTTCTCACAGCAAAGATACATTTATCTCTATGAGCATGAATTTTTTAATCTCCAAAGTTTCTCACAAATAGTACTTACTGTTAGTATAGGAGGTATACTGTGTTGTATTTTCTATTTGTTTTTTAAAGGAAATAAATATGGCCAAAGCTTTGAAAAGTGCTGATATATATGAGTATGCATTGAAAACTTGCCATGTTATTACCATTTTAGCCAAGAATTTGAAGAACACAGAGTCTTCCTTATACTGTATGTTTTCTAAATGTAGTGGTGTTTTTTTTGCCTACAGTTTAATTATGATAAAGTATGTTTGTGTTTTAAGTTTATTAGCCCAGGATGATTATTTAAATAAATACTTAGTACAGTTTGGCAACTTTAGAAGCCCATAGACTATCCTTTAGTCACTGGAGCATCAGTTTATAAATATTTTCAGTAATGTTTGCCAGCAGTGAGAAATAACATTTACTAAGTCATGGTTTTTGCTCTGGAATTGGGCATTTGACAGATTAACCATAAAGTGAGTAGCGTTGTGGGCACTCAGAGTATCTGAGAGGAAGGGTACTTCATTCTGTCCAGGTGTGATAAGGTAGCACTGAAACACCACTCAGCATTGGCACTAATGTGAACTCTTTCTGTAGGTTGAAACTGTTTTGTCAACCCCAACATCAAGGAAAACACTGTTTAATAGAGGTAATGTCTTTCTTCTGTAGCGTGGTTTTATTATGGGGAATCTCTTTATATAGACGGTCCTAAAAGTTGGCTGTGTCTTCAACAGACCTGCCTTTTAGCTCCTTATAATTGTTTTCAGTTTCATTGAAATTACTTGGAAATTCATTAATCCTTTTTATTAAACTCCTATTACAGATATAGGAGAAAACTCTGGTATTGGGAAACTTTTCACTAATGCTATGGAATCTTTAGAAGAAGAGGAGAAAGATTATTATTTTTCAAACTCTGATTCTGCATAGAAAAATGTGATTTCCAGGACTTTTATGAAAAAGCAGATGGTGTATTTGTATCGGTATTTAGAGAATACTTATGTATTTTCTTTGTGACATAGCTTCCTATGAAAATGTGGGTTCTTTTTTCAAAGGTTTCATGTTTGCTTGCAAAGTAAAATATTCTAAAATATTCCTCATTGCTGCATCTTACCAAAAATGTAAGGAAAATTGTTTTGTGTAGACATTTGTAAATATGGTTTGTAATAGTAAAATACATATAGTTAAGTCTCTTATATGTATCCAAGTCTGTTTGCTTTTAATAAAATCATGTCCCAAATAAATTTTTTAAAAGTTCTCAAAAAATGTTGCTACCTTAAGAAAGGGACATAGGGACATGCAAGAGGTTGGATTGGTGGCTACTGAATTCGTGAAACTTCTAGCATTTGTCACCACCAGGTACTAAAGCCATATCTGATTTATTGCTTAAATTATGTGTTGTTGAAACTATTTGACATGCTTCTCTCCTGATTGTTTTTGTTGAATCTTGTGATTGGCCTATCAATACTACGTAAATTTAATCTGTTCCTTCAGTATTTTATCAAATAGAACCAGAGAACAGATTCTGTAGCCTTTTACATATATACACATAGTTTAAATTTGGTCTCAATATTGTAAAGATTAGGCTGAGTGTGACAGCACACACCTGTGATCACAAGTTCGAAGTCAGCCTGGTCTGCATAGTGAGTTCAAAGCCAACCTCCTGAACTACCATAGTGAGATCCTGCTTTAAAAGACTTAAAATAAATAAATAAATAAAAAAGATTAGTCATTCAGTTAATAGATCCATTATTATAAGGAATAAAGTTAATGTTATAGCAAACACTCTTTTCCTTTCACTGACAGCTCCTTTAGAAATAAACGTTTAGCTTATTCATTTTGTTTGTTTGTTTTTTGGCTGGGGATTGAATTCAGGGCCTTGTGCTTTGGAGGCAAGCACTCTAACCAGTAAGCTAAATCCCCAGCCTAGCTTTTTCATTTTAAACCAATTATGTTTTTAAAAGTTTGATTTTAAATATTTTCCCTCTGGTTTTAGAACATATTCATCTACCCTTTCTCTCCAGTTAGATTGTTCAAATAAAGATAGTTCACTTTTATAGGATTTGTTTCTGGGTTGTTATCTTTTGTTTTTTTTAACTATTCAATCAGAGAAAGTAAACAAATGTCTATTCTGTTAATGGTTCTAAGTTTCTTCAAAAAATACTTGGACTGTTGGTAGAAAATAACACTTTTTGGTCTTTTAGAATTTTAGTAACAATCAGCAGTTATGTAACTATAGAATCCTTTTATAAACTAGCATGGTAATTTCTGTCACAAAGACCCTTGGTAGATGTAGGATGCAAAGGAAAGGATTGTTTTAGATAGTCTTAAAAAGTTCTATTGTGGAATTTGAGTTGCCAGTATAATGCTGTGCTGTTGAAGCTTAATGGGCAACGTTCTAGAAGTTAAGGTTCTTAAACCCTGTAACAGAAAACAAAAGGCATAGACCTGACGCTGACCAGTCTGACTTTCACTGCACGTTTTCCCTGTGTCCTGTCTGAGTTCCTTCAGTATCCTTCCTAGTCTAGTCTACCCCACCTGGTAGGTACCTGGTGGTCCCATTTCTATTAGATCATAAAATAAGCTAGTAATAATGCTTAAGGTAAGTAACCTCCAAAGGAGACTTAAATGTGGAAGAACAAGACTAAGGACTCGAGGACTGAAATAATAAAATGGACTGGTACTCAGTAGGGTTAATAGTGAAGGGGTGCCAGTGAGAACACAGGAGGCACTGGCAAGCTGGAATAGAGAGAGGTTTTTATAATTTATAAATAAATGAAATCCTCTGTTACTTTTCTCCCATCATGTTAAGCTTTACATTTTTTGTCTGCTGAGAGGACAGAGTCCCAGGAGCATGTGGTCCTCAGTGGGAGGCTTGCGCAGTCAGCCAGCGGGTCAGTGAAGCTGAGCAGGGACCGCATGCTCCTGGGCTCAGCAGCACTCCTCATTCGTCCCTACCACACGTCCCACCGACAGGTCATGTGCAGGACCACCAAGGGGTGAAAAGCAGCACACTGGAACCAGTAGGAACAGCCTCTTTCCTGCTCCTGACAAAGCTTAACATCTGCTTTATGTAACGGAGAAATGGTTTTTAAAAATCCAATCTTCACAGCAGAACAAATAATGGATAAATTTGGATCTGAAAGTTAATAGTTAACAGTACATCAGACATAGTATATACTTAGTGTTTCTTTTCTCTCTGGCTTTGACAGTTTTGGACAGTAGATAAGTAAGCTGTTTTCACAAGAATTCAGAGTTTATGCCAGGTGGCACATGCCTGTAACCCCAGCACTCTAGTGCCTGAGGCAGGAGGATCACCCTGAGTTCAAGGCCAGCCTGGACTACATAGTGAATTACAAAGTCAGCCTAGAATATACAGCGAGACCTCATCTCTAAATAAATAAATAAATAAATTGTTTATACTATCTCAAGGAGCAAAATTCAGCATTAGAATAACCTCCCTCCTCCCTGCCCCTTCCACCGCCCACCCTTATCAGAGTAAAGGAGAACAATATCTAGCTCCTTGATTCAAATTTTAAATTTGCTGGTCTAAATTTGAATAAGTCACTCGTTTCTGGGCCTCACTATTATCTGGTAAGAGGAAAGAAAAAAGCAATTTGAATTAGTTGTGCTCTGCCTGCCTTGTACCTGCCAGATCTAAAGTGAGGAAAGTACTGTACTCTTGACTGGTTCAACTACCCAGCATTGTTAACAGGAGAAGAAAATAAGGTCACCAGGAAATACATAAAGGACTCTCGGTGGAGGGGAAACAGCCCCTAATTAAAGGCTACTTCCTACACGTTGTCTGTCAGTGTGGTGGGGATGCATGGAGAGTGCTGAGCTTCAGGAGCATGCGGGCCCTTCCCAGCTTCACACTGACCTGGTGGCTGACCTTGCAGATGTCCATGTACATGCTCAGACTCACCATGTCCTCTCACCAGACCAGGAGTAGAAGGAATAACCTCTTTCATATTGCAGATATAAACGCTGGAGTCATCTTAAAATATGTAACACCATCATAATACACTGTATCAAAATGAAAGTCTACATTCAATAACATACAAAAAAGAAACTTTCTAAGTCCAAGCCAATATACCCTATCTTTGAGTATCTTTCAACAACAACAAAAGGAATGTAGCTTGGAGTTTATGTTAATAGGATTTGATTGTATTTGACCTGGATACCTTTGGTGGAGATGACATTCAGTTCAATTTTCTTTCCTAGTTACTGGGTCATTTAACAACACACCTACCTCCACCACCCCAGTGTCTTACTTTTCTTGTTACTGAGATAAAATACCCTACACCCAAAGTTAAGGAGAGAAAGTTTATTTGGCTAACAGTCTGTAGAGGTTTCAGTCCACAGTTGGCTGGTTCCAAGGCAGGATGGACTGGCAGAGGGGCACAGCAGAGCAGAAATGGTTCATGGTTGGCAAAAGGCAGCAAAGCAGTGAAGTAGCAAAGAAACAGCAACAAGCAACTAGCAGCTCTCTTTCTGTGCCTTATAGTCTATCCAGGCTGTATGTCCTCTGATCAGGTAGCACTCGCACCCAGGATGGGCCTTCCCATTATACACACCCACAACTACATCAAACCACTCAGTAGACTAATTTAGTAATCACACTCCCTTGATCCCACTTAACCCCAGCAGTACACACTCTAGATCCAGCCACCTCTGAAAAGCCCCACTTATGAGTACATGAGGCTTTGGGAGAACATCTAGATACAAGCCATAATACCTAGTTCTTAAAAACTACCTTCAACAGAAATTCTAATAAATGTTGGTTTATTCAATTTAAAAAGTTAGTTTCATACTCTAGTTACTCAAAATGATTAATGAAAACAGATTTCCTTTTTAATAATTTATATATTCCATATAAATAAAAATATACACAAAATATCCTTAAGTGATAAGGAAATATTATTTACATATTTCAAACTCAATCACAAACCACAATTATTGAAGTGCATTTCATATTGCAAGAGTTCTTTAATAACAGCATCTTGAGCAGTCTGATCACATATCAGATTTCATTCTATCCTGGTTAAGGTCATTTGGTATCATTTGCATGTCAAATACATAGTGAATGTATCTACAGATTTCCTCAGCTTTTTGCTGAGTTACTTGTGCATACATGGAGATTTCTTCAGGTGAGCTGGAAAATAAATTACACAGAGAAAAACATTACACTAAAAACTTTGGCATTTATCAAATTTAATAGTCTTATCTAAATTAGAACACCAATCTGCAAATATAATGATTTCAACATCTGTAATGTACTGAATATTTGTGTCCCCCTAAAATTCGTATGTTGGAACCCTAGTCCCACTGTGTTGGAGACTGGATGGCACCACCCCAGTCTCTCTCTGGCCTGGCTCAGGATGTGCTACCTTGCTCCTGCATGTGCTCCCACCACCGCTACCTACTCCATGAAGTGATACAGCCACAGGGCAGCCTGGGTTTGAACCCACTGACCTGGGTTTGATCCCCAGCAATGCAAGGGGGAAACAATCCACAAAACTAGGAAAATTCTCAACTTGATTATTTTTCTAGTTATAGAATGGAATGGCCCAAAAATGTTAGAATGCAAGGTCAGATGTGTGGTTTATTGTCTGTATTCCCCACAGAGCTCTAAGCTCCCTAAAGACGATAACTATGCCGTGTTTCTTTTTTCATATTTTCCCTTTACTATCTTCAGCTTCATGCAGTAACTAAATTTTGGCAAACAAAAGAAACTTTATAGAATAAAACAGTTACCATGCCTCTTTTTGAAAATTTCAAATTCTATAAAATGCTAAGAATCAATGAAAAGCAATCATTCAAAAATATAACTAAAATAGACATACCTGTTAGCCATCTTCTTCACAGATGAAAACTGATGACACATATTTAATGCAGTTATATGACTTACATTGGGAATACTTAGGTAAAACTGAAGTGCCTCACATTTACTACTGTTCACCACTGTTGGAATATGAATACCAACATTCTTTCTTTGCTCCACTAAACATAGTTCCTTTAGCAAATCTGCAGTATCTTGTTGGCAGGAACTGAAAAGAATTCGGATTCCGGCACCAATTAAGGTGGTCAGCATACTGTCATAGCTTTTCGTTCTCCTAAACGTTCTTGATGTGTCTCCTAAATATTTCATATTTAAGAAAATACAAATTTTTAGTAACTAGTATTAAATATTCATTAACATATATTACTAAAAGCCTAAAACCTACACCACCGAACAAACGATTGCCACATTCTACTAATGAGAAACCTCATGCGTAAAGTTTTAAAGTGATTCTCAGATATCTAAGAGAGAAAATAGGGAGCACGGTCTTTGTAAGTATTTTAACCCGAAATCAACATAGGAAAGTGAATGCTAAGGGAGAGTTTATCTGCCTGAAGACCAAGACTGTATTATTTACCTGTATCATTTTTCATGCTAGCACTGATAAAGGAAAAAAAAGAAACTGGGTCATTGAAAAAGTGACTTATTCAAGGTTGCACAGTTCACCTGTGGCAGCATGGGAGATGTAAAAGTTGCCTAATTCCCAAACCAATGTTTTACATAAAGTACAATACTTCCTTTTATATATAATTCTTCCATTTTTCCACAGTGGTTTTCATCCACATGATTTCACTTAACCCTCATAATACCATGAGACAAGGAGGACACGTATACTGTCAATACTTAGTGTATTTGTCAGCTGGAGGGAGTGACTTGTCAGTGCAACATTATTCAACTATACAGAAACCAGAGATCATACATGTTCTAATTCCACATGCCATGATCTTTTCACTCGTCTCCGGGACTCCTCATACAATTAAATAATTACCATACAAATACCCTAACTATGACTCTAGTCCTGCATTCCCCAGTGCATTCTAGACACCCATTTCAAACTCAAGAATGTTAATGCGTTTAAAAATTGAGCTTTCCTTGCCCTTCAAATCTGTTGTTTCTTTTACACTTATAATTGCAATAAATAGCACCATTACCTATCTCCCCCATCACCAAGAAGCTGGTCGGCTAGAAGTAATTCTCAACTCCCGTCAGCCCCTGCAATCCTGACTCCTAAACATCTCCCAAATCCTCCTCCCCAGCGCTGCCTTCCTACAGCCTTCATCCTTTCTGGGGTTCCTAAAAAGTCTTCTGCTTGATCTAATGGTCTACTTCTCACCCTTCAATCCTCATTAGATTCACTGAAATACAATGACTGATCAAAAACATAATGGCATTAAAATGTAAAATGACAAAAGTAGCTACATTTTAAGACTTTTCACCTCCTGACATTAAAAGAATGAAGTACTACTCATCACATTTCCTCATCATCTTATAAAGAGACATTTTAAAATACAAACCTGTTTTTTCTCTATCTTTTTCCACAATCACACATATTCTTTCAAACATGCTCTGTAGGTGCTGGATCTGCTCAACGAGCTTGTTCTTACTAACAGCATTTGACATCTCAGACTGCGTCCTCCTTTGCACCACCATGCGGTTACTCACAATGTAGTCACCGCCATTTAGAGGACAGACCTCCACCTGGAACCCATGAACTGCTCGCAGGGAAGAAATGACTTCGAAACCAGAAGTTATTTCATGACTGTCTACAAGAATACTGGCTCTTTTTTCGTCCTGTGGAAATTTAAGAGAAGTACGTGGCTCCATCACGTGGGGCCCTGAATTGGAAGAGCGGGGCCCTGATGTGCTAGGGTCCTCCGAAGCGCCACCCACCTGAAAGAGCAGGAAACACTGATCACCACCTGGTCAAATCTACATCAGCACCGGAAACTTCTCACGTCTCATACGGATTCTCCTTGCTGATATTATTTGGTTTTGTTTTTTTTTTTCCTTTAGTATAAATAAAGGAACAAGTCACCACTCTTACAAAACAAAATATATTATAAAGCTACAATTAAACAAAAACTAAGAGTAGAAGATGCAATGAAATAGGAGAAAGTCTAAAAATGAACAAGGAAGAAGAAAATAAGTTTTCCAAAGACAGAAAAATGAAAGAATGGTTAAATGATGCCCTTAAAGTATATCTGAGCTCATCTCAGAGAATAAAGAAACTAGCCAAGATATTGTTGAAAAATAATTGGGAGATTAGATAACCAGAAAGTGCCTTCAATGGAAAAGAACTGAAATTCCTAAATAACACAGGTATTTTTACAGTGTGTGTGATCAAACCCAGGGCCTTGTACATGATAGGCAAGCACTTTACCATGGAATGATACTCCCAGCCCCTAAATAGCATGTTTTAAAAATATTTTGAGCTGTTCTTGGTAGGCCTCATCTACAATCCCAGCACGCTGAGGCAGAGGCAGGAGGATCACAAGTTCAAGGCTAGCCTGGGCTTCAGGGAATGGGACTATATGGTGAGACCCTGTCTCAAAAAAAGAGAAAAATCAGTATTTTGAACCTGGGGATAAGGGCTCAGTGGTAGAGCACTTGCTGACCATCTTTAAGGGCCTGGATTCAATCCCCAGCCCTGAAAAACACAAAAGCGAAAATGCTGGAAATTAAGCCACAGCAAATTGAGATTCCCTTAGCAAATTATCTGCCAAATCCTGTTGACCATGAGCTCTTTCCACAGAGGGGCAATCCATAGGGAACATGCACAGTGCCAGGTGTCCAAACCCTCAGAAAAGTTAAAATATTATAAGTGCAAAAAAGAAATCTATTCCATAAAAGAAGAAAGCAAAAAACAGTCAACCTTGACATCCAGTAAAGGGGGGAAATCCTCTCAGAACAAAGCAGCTCTCCACCTCTGTGAATCCTGTCACCAAAAGATGTATACACAATATCCACATGGTACACAAAAACCTCAAACAAAAATTTAAAATTAAAGAGCATCAGAAGAGAAAGCGTTCTTTAAAATGTCAGTGCTTGTTTTCAAAGCATTTTGCACATATTACCTAAGCTGATTATTGTCTTTACACTACAGATGAAACACTGAAGCTCAAAGAAATTATGTTCTTTCCCATTTTCCAGCCTGCTATAAAGATTTAATCTGGTCAGCATTATCCTAATAACTGCAAAAAAAAAAATCAGGGGAGAATTTAAAACTGGAAAGATCAATTTTGGGACCACTGTGTGGACACTGCAGGTCATATGGCTAAGGCAGAGTGGAGTGGAGCTTCCGGGGAAGAAGCAGAGAGCAGAATGCTAGTTACCAGGGTGCTGGGCCAGAGGATACTGTTCAATGGACAAAACATTTCAGTTAGCTAGAAGGAGTAATTTCAAAGATGTACTGCACAACATGGTGTGACTCTAGTTAATAACAAGGTTGGGTATTCGTGAAAAATCACTGAGAGAACAGATTTCAAGTGTTTTCAGTACAAAGAATAAGTAATAAGGTCTTCCATGCGTTCATCAGCTTGGTCTACCTATTCCATATATACATTTTTTTTGAAACACCATGTTGTATACAATTTTTGTTAATTCAAATATAATTTTTTTAAAATCTATGTTCAATCTCGCCTCTAGATGATAATCAAATGAATCATTACTTACAGTTGGATTCCTATTCCGTAAGTCCCTGACTTACAAACATCTGAGTTGCGAACTTGCACACATACGAACAGACCTCGCATTCAGTTTTTTTATGCTTTACATTGTGTATTTGTGTCAAGAGTGTACAAGACTCATTTTGTTGGACTTATGAAGAAATTTGACTTTAGAACATTCTCCTAAAATGGAACTCATTAGCAAGCTGGTGACCTGCAATACTGTGATTTTAACACTTATTTAGCAAACTTAACTATAAACTCTTAAAAACTAAAAATGGCTTCTGCGATGCAATGACAAGATAGGGAAAAGGTAAAACTGGACTACTTGGCAACAATCTGGAAAGAAATAAAAAGAAAGAAAACTACGTACTGCTTTCACAACCCTTCCCCAATAAAAAGAAAAAAAGAGTTCTATACCTGAAGTATTTTGGGGGAAAAAAAGCAAATCTGGGAACTAGTTCCATACACATAATTTCTATTAATTTCATCTTGCAAGAAGCACTGTTTTCCTACTTTCTTCCGATAAAATTATGCTTCCTCACAGATTGTTATTAAGAAAGCCATTAATACATTTAAAAATTTAAACATAAACATCGTATGAACTGCCTATAATGTAGTGTATCCTTTTCTTATTTGAAGAAAATACTTTTTTCTTTTTGTTTTTCTGACACAGGGTCTTGCTGCCCAAACTGGTCTTGAGCCTCCCGCCTCAGTTTCTTCAATGGTGGGATTACAGGCAGGTGCCACCATGGCCAGCTTGAAGAAACTGTCTTCAAAATTCTTTGGCTCAGTTTCCTTGATCTAGTTATTTCATACATCCCACTCCCAAAAAGGCATACACACACACACACACACACACACAACCCAGAACAAGTTCCTTCTCCCACTAAAAACTTTTCATCAAACATATGAAGGCTTTTTCTTTAAATTCATCCTTACTTTGAACTGAACTGGAAATGTTCTGCATTCTTTCTGTGACTCAGCAGTAACGCAGGGTGACGAGGTGGATTTGGTTTCGCTGTGGCTCTGAAGGCGGACGCCTGAGACCAGCGCACCCTCTACACCGAGCAGCGCCCGCTGTCTCTGGGCTGACACCCGACTTTCTCTCGGATCGGAAGGGACCTTCGGCGGCACTAAGTCCGGAGGCTCCTCCTGGGGCCTGTCCCTGGCAGCAGCGCTGGAGTCCACCACAGTATTTGGTTCTCCTTCATCATTTACACTGTTTTCCTCCTCACTCGAATCATCTGGTAGAATGATTCTGGATAATTTCTTTTTTGAATGTGCACAGTTCTGTTTCATCTTCATTTGCTTTAGCATTACTGCGCGTCGGGTTGTATATTTTTTACTCCCACTCGTAAAACCATCTTCAGTTATTAAGTTAAAATCAACACAAACTTCTTCTTCACTTGATTGGCTTTTGCAAGACTCCTCTTCATTAACACAGAAACTGTCTTCTAAATAAGTTTCATCTTGTTCGGGAATCTGTAATAAAAATTCAAGTTTTTTAAATTCCTTTCACACATTCTGCATGTACTGTATATATATATATATATTCTTTTAAGCATCAATGCTTATATTTCACTTATTTTAAATCAGTCACTTGTTCAACTACCATACACTAAGTACATTCTTTACAGAGGAAAGTTGGTACTTGGCAGATAATGATTTAGCCTATAGAATTTCACAGGCTGTTAAGGCACTCAGAAAAGTCAACTCCTAATAAGTCAGGAGTGGTATATAATAAGCACAATGTACATATAGAAATATGAATAACCACATTAGCAACCCAAACACAGTGAATAAGTACAGGAATAAATATAGGAAATGTTATCCATAAATGAAAGATAATCTATAATTCTTAGATGTAACCTTTTTATGAAAAAAATTAAATTTTAAGAGAAATATGACATGTATGAGAATTAAAAACCTAATTCACCTAGATGGTGAAATTCTGTTCTCTAAAACATTCTCCTAATTGGAAATATTTTTCATAGTGTACTCTAATTAGTTCAAATTAAAGGACAATTTGATCAAATTAGGACTAAAGGGATCTCAAGAATTCATTTAGCCCACCTTCCTAACTGAGCAAAAATCTGCCTGCAGAGATGACAGCCCAGTTTTATTTATTTATTTATTTATTTATTTTGACAGCCCAGTCTTAGAAACGAAGTGGAAGCTTCGTTAAAAGGAATAGATTTCAACATCATCATATGGAACTTATTATTACTTCTATAGCTCATACCTGTGAGAAGATGTTTATGTTGTTACGTTTCTTATGGACCATTTTGTACTTACTGCTCATCAATGGACTGTGCAAAGATTTCATATAAATAGCTCTCATTTCAGAATCTGTATAAAGATAAGAATTTAAGATAAAGTACCAAAATTATTTATAAGGACACTAGAAAATTCTATTCCAAATTTACATAATTCAAGCATTGAAAAAACATTTTATATAAAAGATACTAATATACATTGAAAGATATCTAAAAATGATGATTCGAAAATGCAAAGTAAGCCAGGTGTGGTGGCACACACCTGTAACCCCAACCCTTTGGGAGGCTGAGGCAGGAGGATCTCTCAAATTTGGGGCCAGCTTTTGACCCTTAGTGAGATTCTGTTTCAAAATTAAATAAGGAGGAGGATGAAGAAAGAGAAGGAGATGGAACAATGAGGAAGACAAAGAAAGAGGAGAAAAAAAGAAAAAAGAAGGAGAAGAGAAGAAGGGAGAAGGAAGAAGAAAGAACTACTGAGCCCAACACTCTGACAGCCTGAAACAAGAGAGCGCCACATTCAAACTCAGCCAGGGCAACTCAGCATATCAGTGAGAACCTGTCTCAGAAGAGAGAGGCTGGAGGCTGGAGATGTGGCTTAGTGTGAAGGCCATGGGTCTGATAGCCAGCACCGCAAAAGAGGGGAAAAAAGAGAGAAGGAAAGGAGGATGTATGCAGGTCAGGGGACAGATCTGCCTCGGATGCTCAAGGCCTGCTCGCAGTCCCCAGCACTGCCAATCAGAAGCTTTTGCAATTAGTTGGGTGATCACAGACGACTTATTTAAACTCTCTGCCTTGGACACCTCTCACAAAAATGAGGGTTAGAATGGTGTCTTTTCATTCAAAACAAATGCACAAACTAGGCGTGGTGGTGCACACTTGTGATCCCAGCACTTGGGAGGCTGAGGCAAGAGGATCGCTGTGAGTTCAAGGCCAGCCTGAACTGCAGAGCAAGACCCTGTCTCAGAAAAACAAAACAAAACAAAACAAAAACCCAAAACGAATATATATACTTTAGAACTCTACCTAATTTATACGAGCATTTTACATTAAAAGCCAGATGAGAAAGAGTAGATTCTGGGTGGGTAAAGCTAACAGGATTTTCTGATGGATTCGAAGGAAAGAGATCTGTGGACTAGAGGAACAGGATAAACGTAGTTGCTGCTATCTGATACCAAGAAGGCTGCAGATGGAGCAGTCTGGATGGAGCCAGAACAAAGTTTTATGATTTTCAGTTAAGCAAAAATTGGGAACTAGTGGGTTAGGAATTTTAGCTCACTGGCAGAGTGCTTGCCTACCAAGCGTAAGGCCTTGAGTTTGAGCCCCAGAATCGCCCCCCGAAAAAATTGGGAAATAAAAGGTTTATTCATGCCTATCATTTAAAAAGTTATAGTGAAAGGTACTTAAGAAATAATACATGAGCCAGGCATGGTGGCACATGTCTACAATCTCAGCACGTGGGAGGCTGAGGCAAGAGGATCACTGCAGATCAAGGCCAGCCCGGAGTACACAGTTAATTCAAGGCCAGCCTGGACTGTCTCAAAAACAACCAACAAAAAAAAAAAAAAAAAAAAGAAAAAAAATAAAAGATAACTTAATTTGGAGTTATTTAAAAAAAAAAAAAAAGCTTTGACATCATACCTACTTCCAATAAACTCTAAAAGGGAGACTCATCTCTCTCCATCCAAACTGCTCCTTTTGCAGCCTCCATGGTATCAGGTAACAGCAGCACCGACATTCATCCTGCTGCCCCACTCCATGGATTCCTCTCCCTCTAACTCATCAGAGAGTCCTGTAGTTTTACCTTCTCAGATCCACTTTCTCCTCCTCTTCAGCACTATCTTTACAGAAGCTACTATCCCCTATTTGACTGGATTACGGCAGTGGCCTCCTAGCTGCTCTCCTACTTTTGCCAGCCCACAGGCCATTCTCAGTACGGCAGCCAGAGAGTCTACTCAAATGTCAGATCACGATCTGGTTGCACACAGTCTTTGATCTCACTTCCTTTCTCCCTTATTCTAGTCACAACACTGTCACGAACAGGCAGGACACGCTCCTGCCTTTACACTGTAGACCTGCAAAAGTCACTCACGCCCTTTAAGGGCACAACACCTTATTCTGTAAATCATATCAGAATCAAGGGTACAGTACTAAGAACTTTGTCCTTCAATCTTTTTTGCTTTAAACTCATGGACATTAGGGAACTTTGCTGTTTTAAATCATTATCAGAAACTGCCAGTGCGGAACAAATGGCAAAATCTGTGAAAGACAAGAATACCGATAAGCCAATCAGAATACTTCACATTCTTTTACAGCCTGTCAGAGCCATCTGCTCTCTCTGTACACAACATCTGTTCAACTGCTGCTCGAAGACACTATTTCCTGAAAGCAAATCTCCCTTATATGGCAAAGATAATAAATGTAGCTTTATCCTCAGTTGGTTTTAATAACCCACAGGGGTAAACCCCTCTTCTAGTCACTGAGCAAATGTCATCTCTTCAATGCGGCCTACTCCTAATCGCCTCACTTAAAACACGATTTGAACACTATTAATACCCTTGACCCTAGCCAATGCAAGCCCCTATCTTGTTCAATTTTTCACTTTCTTTATATTTTTCATCTTACACTAAATAAGCTATTTTATGTGCTGTTTACCTCCTTACATCTGAATGTAAGCTTCACATGGAAAGCTTTTACCCCTCTCTTTCGTCGGCATATTTTTCTCAAGTGTCTTCCATTACCAAGAGCAGAGGAGGCAGAAATACTTGTGGAATGAACATTTGATACTTGAGCCACCCAAGTCAATCAGGAAAGAATTATTCAAATAAACAGAAGCCTATAAATAACCAATCCTAAAATAAAGCAAGCATTATAGAATTTAAATGAAAATGATGAAGTAAATATTTTGAATATACCAGATTTAATTCCCTTTAAATCTAGTTTCTTGGAAAACTGCTTTAAATTTTTAAATAAGAGTACACTAGAAACACTGGAAAGAGTTTTAGAAAGTGTCATCGTAACATTTACCATTGACAGCCTGTGACAGTTGAGTTTCATCATTTAAGAAGTCCAACAATGAGGAATCTTGTTCATTTTCAGAGTCATCACTTTCATCTGATGAAACACATTTTGCATCTTCAGAAAGTTCTGCTTCGTCATCCAGAAACATCCTAGCTGCATGCTAAGACAAATTAGAAAGCATGAAGACACCCTTGAGAAGATGATTTTCTTTCACGATTTTAGTTCTGGAAAAAGGTGTCTTAGTTACTTTTCCCACATTGACCTGACACCCAAAGTCAGGGGAAGAAAGATTTACTGAGCTCACAGTTTGCTGAGATTTTAGTCCACAATCAGGGAGGCAGGGTGGGTGGCAGACAGACAGAAGGCAGCGAGGTAAGCGAGGGGTGCAAGCAAGGGGCCTAACCAGCTTCTTCCTGTACCTTGTATCTTATCCAGGCTGCTAGGATTAGGGTGGTGCTAAACCAATCAGTGGACTGATTTAGTAACCACACACTGTAGATCCAGCCTCTTACCACATGAGGCTTTGGGGGGACATCTAGCTACAAACCATAACAAAGGAATTTAAATGCTTTAAAATTTTTAATTGGCATGGAATTGTACATATTTATGGGGTTACAGTGTAACATTTCGACACATGCACACCACGTGCAATGATCAGATCAGGGCAATTTTGAAGTATCCATCACCTAAAAACACTTATCATTTCTTTATGCTGAGAATGTTCACAATCCTTTCTACTAGAGATTTTGAAATACCCAACTATCAACCAGTTATCCTCCTGTGCTACAGAAGTTATTCCTCTTAGGAAAATGGATTTCTTCTCAATGCCTATGTTCCCCCCTAACACTGGGGACTGCACCCCTGTACCTTCACAATGAGCTACATCTCCTGTCCCCTTTTTGAAAAATTACTGTATTTATTTGGAGACAGGGTCTCACTAAGTTGCTCTGTTGCCAGGTCTGGGCTCAAACTTGCAATCATCTTGCCTCAGCCTCCAAAAATGTTGAGATTACATGCATGCACCACGAGACCCAGCTTTATCAGTGCTTTTAAAACAAAAAAAAATCTGCAAAAAGAAATGATAAGGTAATATGTCTGTTCAAAATTACTCCTGATAAATTTTTAGTAAAATAATGTATAAGTCATCATGCCAACTTGCTGTATTTTTTAATAAAAAGTTTCCTTAGTCTTACAGCTAATTAGTTTTTGCCAGGAAAAATACTGCAAACCAAAAGAACTGACCAGAGAAAAAGATGCTAAGAACTTCTTTCGAATATTGGAATACTGGACCATTGATATAGAAAATAATAAGACTGTAAAACAAACATTTTACAGCTCAGATTTTGGTGTGGGGGGGTGCTGGGGATCAAACTCAGGACCTTGCACTTGGCTAGGCAAGTGCTCTACCACTGAGCTAAACCCTGAGCCCCTTAAAGCTCAGACTTCTGTACCTACATTTTCTTCAATTTGAACAATAAATCTTCCGTGTACTTCATTTACTCACTCAAAATAACACAACACTGCAAAATATATCAAAACACAAAGAGAAAGAAAAATACCACATTTTGAGATTTTAATTCCAGGGGAAAAAAAATCAAAATTGGTGTCAAAACACCTCTTTCAAATTTATGTAATTTTTCTAATAAAAAAGGCATAAATCAATATAATTTGATGTAAAAGCCAATGAACTTTTGTAGAGGGGTGTGTGTGTGTGTGTGTGTGTGTGTGTGTGTGTGTGTAAAATTTTTAGAAGACTAAAGAAAGACCACCTTTTGGTGCTGCCGTCTGTTTTGGACTTTGCCGCCTCTTCTGGCACTCCCAGTACAAAGCTCGAAGGCTTCTAATTGTAGATATGGTCTGTTAAAATTCTCACTCTCATCACTAGATGATAATTCTAACTATAAAAATTCAATAAAGTTCTTCCATAAGAAAAAATAGTTGGGTTATTTTATCGTAATACATTTGTCAAAGTGATTACTTTTATGTTTAAATAGTTAGCTTAGTATTTTCTTAGAAAAATAAAATTGCTCTCATTAATTCAGACACATGTAATACTTATGAATTTTAAAACCAATAAATTAGGTAATACTAAATGCTAAAATGCCAAATTAACATATTCAGTCAATTTAGTTTTATATCAAACATATTTGATGAAAACTTGTACTTTTAATGTCATAGTGGTTCCTTTAGAAGATCTTCAAGGGTTCTGGGTATTTAGCTCAAGTGGCCGAGCACTTACCAAGCAACCACAAGGCCCTGAGTTCAATTCCCAGCACAAAAAAAAAAAAGAAGCTCTTCAAGGGTTTCACAAAAAATATACAGGAATTCTTTGAAACCAAGAAACCAATATAACAATAACAAATTGTGACTATGAGATCTGCCGTTAACTTCTCTTACACAATAATACAAAGCCAACCAAATTAACAGTTCATCAAAATAGTTTCAATTAGGAATAATTTTTCTTTAAAACAGATTGAGCCACACATGTTCACTCATGCCAGCAATCCCAACTACTCAGGAGCCTCAGTCAAAAAGAATCCAAGTTCAAGGCCAGTCTAGGCAACTTAGCAAGTTCCTGTCTCGAAACAGAAACACAAAAAGGGCTGGGGGTGTAGCACAGTGGTAGAGCACTTGTCTAGCACACACAAGGCCCTGGGTTCAATCCCCAGTATCACAAAAAAGATACAAAACATTAAAAAAGTCTGTCATCAGCACTATCAGTATTTTAAATAACTTCTAATAAATCAATCAAAAATTCTAGTAAGAATTTGTTGAAGCAATTTTGCTAGTGAAATTTTATGAGTAATACAAATTTAATAAACATTGGTTGTACTTTTTTTTGTGTGTGTGTGCTGGGGATCGAACTCGGGTCCTTGTGTTTGCAAGGCAAGCACTTTAACCGCTGAGCTAAATCCCCAGCATGGTTGCACTTTTAATGCACTATTCGGGGGGCAGTGCTGGGAATTGAGTCAGGGCCTTGCGCCTGCTGGGTAAGCACTTTACCGATGAGCTAAATCCCTACTCCCTTAATGCACTTTTCATACATTTTTAGTTTTCCCCAAATTATCTTAGACTGTATCACAGAATTAAAAGACAAGGGAAGTGTGGTGGCACAGGCCTGTAATCCCAGCACTCTAGGAAGCTTAAATAGGAGGATCAAGAGTTTTAGCCCATCCCAGGCAAATAAGCAAACTGGCAAAGCCCTGCCCCCAAATAAAAAATTTTTATAAGGGCCAAGGATGTAGCTCAGCTTGAAAGCCCTGGGTTCAATCCCTAGTAGCTCCAAAAAAAAGAAAAAACAAGATTTGCTAGTTTCAAGATCTTCCTATCTGGGGCTGGGGGTTTAGCTCAGTGATTAGAGTGCTTGCTTTGCAAGCACAAGGCCCTGAGTTCAGCTGAAGCCAGAACCAGAGAGTTACCTTGAACTCCTTCTTCCCCTTCTTTCAAGCCCATCCAGTAATTTAATGAAAGAATAAGGACTTTCTAATAGTGATCCACACTGTTCTCTGATTTTACTTCCTAGAGTTCTTTTATCCTTAATCTAATAAAACAGAGATGCTGTTTCTCACCTTTGGGTAATTCATTTGTTTGTTTTGAGACAGAGTCACACTGCTACATAGTTCACACTCACCTCAAATTTGCTATGCAGCCCAGGCTGGCCTCAAACTCCAGACCCTCCTGTCTCTGTCTCCCTAGTGCTGGGAACACAGGCATGTACCACCACACCCTGCCTGGTCTTTCTTTAGGGTGTTTATTCTGTGGACAATGTCTTCTCTTCTTTCTTTTGCTTAACTTCCACATACATTTCAAGATTTAACTAAGGGATACCTTGTTCTTACCAGTCAATTTAAAAAAACTGTACTTAAATTAGGCATTTTCTTATCTGTTTCTCCTATTATAGGTGACTTAAAACAGCAAGGGGATAGACGCCTGATAGTATCACCTGATAAAATTAAGATAGTAATAGGTATTTAACATTGCTGACTTGCCAAATTGTTCTGACTAAAGAGGTATCATTTTTAAAAGGAGGACAAAATTATTTAATATTTATACTTATTATGCTTAGAAAGTTTACAGTGAACTTATCTCTGAAAAATGAATAGAAGGAAGGATATATAGTACCAATTTTTCCATTAACTATATTCTTGTAAGATTAAACATATTTATCCATATACATATTTTCTTATAATACTCATTTTAAAACAATTTGATTAAATATTTTCTGTCATTTACTTACTCTGCAAACCCTGTGCTTTTTGACAGCATGAACCAGAGAATCAATTTCACTATCTTTCTGATCCTAAAATGAATAAATAAATAAACAGATTAAGTAAAAGGTAACACAAAGTCCTCAAGGGGGAAAAAAATGGCTTTTATATGATTACGTTACTGTAATGACTGAGTGACTCACCTCAGGAGATTTCAAAACATTTCCTTTTCGCTTTTTACATTTTCTTAGAAAAATCTCCTCATCTTCACTTTCATTATTTATTAATAATTGTTCACCTATAATTTATTTTAAAAAATAAATCTGGTCAATAGAGTTAGGTGTATCTAATTATAACAAACTATTTCACTGATGGCTATAAGAAGAAATATTTCTGGTAATCTCAATACTGTATTTATTAACTTTCTTTGAATGTTTTTCAGAAGTTTGACCAAAAAACAAGCATAGAGACAGAAAAATAAAACAGTGGCAGTGAAGAAAGTAAGAGACAATGAGTTGTACTAATATATATGTATTTGAATGAGAACAATTGTATAACTTAAAATGAGAACAGAAGGCAAAATGGACTAATTTTATTAGTCCATGATTCTAGAATTCATCTCTAAATCTATTATAGTCTTAGTGCCCTTTTGCCTTTATTCACCTTCAGATTGAAGGCGTTAAATAATGACTACGCATGCTAACAATATATTAAAAGATTCTGATTTTTCTGTGTCTATGTGAGTACATATACGTGTGTATTTGCATGTAAACCTAAAATAAAAATTGCTAACTAGAACTAAATATTCCAGGGGTAGGGAGGAGGTTACCAACAAAGCCATCAGGCTGGCAGTGAGGCCCAGGGGTAGAGCACATGCTCTGCATGCCTGAGGCTCTGGGCTCATTCCCAGAACATCGGCAACGACAAAATACCCTCATGAATGAAAGCAAACACTTCACATTTTTAAGGTACATAATCAAAGTTCTATTCCTGCATTTTCATAAAATTTTGATTCAAGATGCTCTTAGAGACCCTGTGGTGGTTTCACACTTGTCCACAAATTCTTTGATAACTCTCCCTTCAAGTTGTAGATCACAATTCCTCTCCCCTTGAGTGCAGGCCAGACTTCTGACTTGTTTCTACGAAAGAGGACAATGGAAGTGACAGTGTGTTATTTATAAATCTAAGTCATAAAAGGCATTGTGGCCTCTTCCTTGCTCTTTCTCTCGCATCATTTGTGCTGGGAGAGGCCAGAGGCTGTTTTTCCTCAGTGTCGCCCGGGCTGGTCTAGAACTTCTGGGCCCGAGCAACCCTTGCGCCTCAGTCCTCCGAGAAGCTGAGACTACAGGTGTGGGTCACCATCTCCGGCTGCCGACCGCTATGCTTCGAGGATATAATCAAGCAACCCTAGAAGAGGTCCACATAGCAAGAAACTGAAGCCTCCTGCCAGCCATCCTGAGAATAAACCAACTTAAAAGCAGATCTAGCCAATGTCTTGACTGCAATCAGAGCCACTCACAGCTAAGCCACACCTGAATTCCTAACTCACAGAAACCTTGAAAAAATAAATGTTTTTCCTTTAACTCATTAAGTTTTGAGAGCAGTTAATTACAGTATATAGCAATTGATAAATAATATAGATTTGGGTACCTAGAAATTGGGAGTAGTCATGACAAAAAAACTAAACTGCAAAATGAGCTTTAGCCCTAGATAGGGGGTAGAAATGGAGAGGACTTTTGAAAGTTTTTATGACGGCCTCAAGAGCTTTAAACAAACTGTAGGAAGACTAATGCCCACTGAGGAGGCTACAGTGGGAAGCATAAATGGAAAACCTTACTGAAAACTGGAAGAAAGGAAATGCTCTAGAAATAGTGTCCAAAAGTTTAACAACACCACAGTGAATGTGGAAAGTAGAAAATGCACGTAATGAATGAGGTGATCTAGCCAAGGAAAGTTTTAGACAAACCTGTTCACAGTATCACCTATTTCTTCTTTCTGTTATAGTAAAATGCTAAGAGAAAGCAAGCAACCAAAGAAAAGACTATTGGGACTGGGGTCAGTGGTTAGAGTGCTTGCCTAGCAAGCACAAGGCCCTGAGTTTGATTCCTAGTATCCTCCAAAAAGACGACTATTAAATATAAAACAGCTGGAACTTGATGGTTTTGAGAATTCCCAGCCTCCTCAGATGGCAAGCAATACTAAAATTAAGAAAACTTCATGCAAAGACCAAATCCAGAGGACTGCCAGGAAAATATTATGAAGCTCGAGGATGTGATTGCAAATACTGTTAAAACCTCAGAAAGATCAAAGGCAGAGCCTCGGAGTACCATTCAGTCAGACAAAAGGTCCCTTAAATATTTTAAGAATGGTTCTCAAAGATCCTCTCCGAATACCTTCAGGAATTATCTCCAAACATCTCAGCAAAAGCCCAAAGCAGAGAAGGGTTATTTTCCCAAATATGTGTGGCTATGAAAAGTGTTTAATGGAAAGAACTTTCTTGAGAGATCCATAAAAATTGATCAGAATTATGTTAGAAGAAATGCAGCCAACTAAAAACAAAAGGAATAGATAGTATAAATGGACAAGAGGCCTTTGGACCTCCAAATGTGTACCCCAGAAGGTACTTGTTATGAGAAAAGAACAAGCATCCAAAGGACAGAAGGATGGAGGCAAGGATCATGGAGAATATTTCCAGGCTTTGAGCCAGTCAAGAATTTACTAACCTCAGCTCTATTGGATTTGAGAATTGCTAAGGACCAGTGCTTCCTGTGTACCTTCTATCACTCCCCCACCCTTTTGGACAGCCATCCTGGAAACAGACTCCGCATATCCGATCAAGCCTTCTGCAACTCTAGTTGAAATCCCAACTAAAACCTTATGAGAAATGTAAAGCCAGAACCACCCAGCTAAGCAACTCCTCAATTCCTGGCCTACAAGAAATGAGATAAACGGTATTTTAAATCACTGAATTTTGAGGTACTTAGTTACATAGCAGTAGATAACACAAACCCATACAACTAATTTCTCCTCACATTCTACCCAGACAGATAAACTGGAATGATTGTTTTTTTGTACATGATTCAACTAGTTTTTCTTTTCTCATTACCTTGGAGGAAGCCAGATTTAAATGAAGGCCTCAGATATAGTACCCAACCCATTTCAGGAAGCTTCCTTTTTAACTGCTTAGTAGTGTTTAAATAAACTTTTTTTAGATAACACAATTAACATGCTAAGTGATCTTAAAACCTTTCTTTGAACTAGATGGAACAAGAAGTACTAGCTATATATTCTCTAGTACATGTGTTCCATATTATAATGCACAAGATTAATAGTTACACACAATGTTGGAAAAAGAATTTTAATGTAAATCTCACAGAAGCAGAAAAATGATTCCATCCTTTAACATGGACTTAATATAGATGTATCAAAACACTTAGAGAAAATAAATAAATCAGAGCATACACCAAACTATGCGGAGCAGTCACATTTTGAAAATTAAAATATTTCCAGAACTTACTTCAAACATGCTCTCATTTTAGATAAGACTATTCACGGATCACAACCTCAATACTAATGAGAACAATATAAGGAAAAGATATACAGGGGAAATTCATTTTATCCTACAGCTTCTCTTTTTCTTCAGTCTTAAGTAATAAAACTCTTAATTAATTGACCCAAAAAGATTATCTTTAAATAGAGATCTATAGCAGGATTTAAAGGATACTGATAATCATTTTAATACCAAACATCTGTCACTATGTTTTCTAGCTTTTCTGTAACTATAAAGTTTGATCACAGACCTCTAGGTCGCTGGATACTCTATGGTCTCAATCTTCTAAATATGATCTTATTTCTCAAATATTTTATTAGATTAAATCATCTACTTCAAACTATGCCCCCCAAATCTTATATGTTCCTTCCTTTCCCTTTATCATTTTATAACACAAAAATTTTCTATTATTTTCAATATATATAAATACTCCTGAGTAGCCCAAATGAAAATCAACATATTTATAGTCTTTCCAATCTAACCTAACTCAAAATTTCATCATCCTGTCAACCTCCAAAACAGCCACTATTATTCAATAGGTAGTTATTTCCACCTCTTACTGTCATCTTTTCAAATGCATGTCACATAAATGTTTGTGTTTATATGACAAGAGCAGGGTGAAATTTTACACCTCTATATACTTTGTAATATCTAGCATAATACATTTCCCAGAGCATGCACATAAAAATGTTTATCAGTGAGCATCAATTTAAGAAAAATACACATCCATTATCTAATTCAGCACACGCATGCACATATTACATCATATACTGAGAAGTTAGTTTGAAAAATTACACATTTCTAGAGGAATTATTCTACAAAGACTTATGTATTTCATAAAGATGGAATCCTACCTTCAGCAGAATGACAGAACTGATGCAGATAGATTTGATGACTGCTTTTATCTTTTTGTAGAGAAAACCCCAAATCATCAAAAGTTGAATTCAACGTTTCTTTGAAACTTCGCAGATTGACTTTTTCCTTACTAGAATCTGGTGTCTTAACTATTTCCTTTCTTACATTAGAAAATGAGTTCAGTGTGTTTGATTTGGAAAGGGGCGTACTCATAACTTTTTCTCCTACTGGCAAAGGAAACTGAGAAAAATCAGGAGCTGCAAATTCTTCCATCTTTGCTGTACTCAGTGAGAAATGTGCAAAATCTGGACTCTGCGTATCTTTCCTTGATGGGACATGTATGATTCCACTTGCAAAATTTTCATCATGAGCTCTTAATTGATTTGAAACATTATTTGCATCCTTTATCTTCTTAATATCTAAATACCTTCCAGATAGATCATCTAGAAGTCTATTCTTATTTGTATCTGATGTATGTTCTACTATTTCATCATCGGAATCTGGACTACAAAATCCTAAATCAAAGGTAACAGAAAATAAATCCCTAGAGCAATCAGAAACATATTCATCACTCTTCAGTTTTTCCTCATGTGTATTTTTCAAATCTACATGAGATATCCAACTATTAGTATCATGAATTATTTGATCTTGGGGTTCAGAATTATCATCTAATAAAAGTTCATCAGAAATTACGAACTGAGAGACTGGAGCCGTTTCACTTAGAAGAGTTTTGTCTGATACAGACAAAGATCTACATCTACTTTTCCAGGAAGAAGGACTCACATCATTAAATTCTTCATTAACATCTTCAAACAGCAGTAAACTCTCATTTTGACCAGTGGACAACACTGGGAAATCACTGTTATCAGCATCATGACTGTTTTTGTCAAATGAATTCTTCGAAGGATTTATGTAAATCTGAACATGATTGCTAGATAAATTTTCATTCTGAATATCATCTCTGTCAAACAAGTAAGGCTTATCAGAAATCTTAATATTATTTGCACCAAAGAGACAGCTTTTTTCAGAAGGCTGATTAATAATTTTAAGCGAATCCAATTCTAAATGTTGTTGAGAATCCACAGCTGAATATGACACCAAAGAGGTAGAATTACAATCTTGAAAATGCTCCGTGTGGGGGAGAAATGGCAAATTCTCAAGTTTTGTAACTTCATCTTCCAAGTCTGAGAGTCTACTGAGAGTTGGCGGAGAATGAGATAAAAATCTCTCTACCTTAGCTAGTACCTCTGCAGTCAATGTGTGACAATGATGAAACTGATCATCTGTTCTAGGTACATAAAGCTCTTCCTCAAATGGAAGAAGTAAACTGGATGAACCAGATTTCTCATCACTGAAACTGCCATAACCAGAATCTAAAAAACTTCCAGCAAAAGAGTTAATAGATTTATTTGTAAATGGACCCTCTGTTAATGATACATCTGGCCGATTAATAACTTTTTCATTAATAGTACACATGGCAGCAACTTCATCTGTATCTGATGACCTTTTATTATCTGGTAAATCTACCTGAAAAATAGGTTCAGCAGGAGAACTTCTGCCAGGATTTAAAAAATCCATATCATTGTTTTCTTTATTAGGCTGGTCCTTTTTCATTTCTTTAGAAGCTGTTTTCACCAGAGAAGCAATTTTAGTAGGTTTGATGTGAGTTTCTTTAAAAATTTCAGCACATTCTTCATTGGATTCTATCACTGAGAATGAACTGGCTTGATTTACATTCTCTGTAACTGAAGATTTCTTGTGAGTAATAAAGATGTCACTGGCAGAATTACTATATCCATTCCCAGGAGTGCTAAATGTTGAGCTAACATCTTGCATTTGTAAGTATGATTTCATTTCCAATTCATAGTTGCATTCACCCTATAACCAATGAACATGTACAATCACATGAAGACAAAACAAAGCAAAGCAAAAAGCTGCAGTAAGTTGTTTCATGTACAGGTACAAATTCTCTGTGATGAATGTTATCATCATGTATATCCAAGATGTACCAATAAAATAAAATTAAAAAAAAACAAAGCAAAACAAACAAAAAACCGAAGCAAAAAGAGCCAATTCTTTTCTTTGCTTTTCTTTTTGGTTGTGGTAACAAGCCCCATTACCCTGTGTGTGCTAAGCGACAAAAAGCCAATTCTAAAAGATGAATTTCTCCTACATTAAAATATTTTCTAAATAATATTCAAATAATTGTCTTTTAAACTTTACGATTAAGGAATATTATAAATGATACTGTGAAATTATCAAGTTTTTAATCAGCTAATTGTTATCCCCAATACTTAATTCACAGAAGAGTATGATAGCTATTCATACAAAGAATTTAATGAGTACATAAGAATATAAATACTGACTTTTTTCACTTCTGACATTTAAATTATTCTAATTTCCTAAAATGATATACAGCATTTAAGAAATAAATATATATTAATGAAAAAAACATATACATATGTTTACTCTCAACACAAATATACTAAGAACAGCTTTAGAACCCTTAAAATAATAGTACTTGTATGTCTGTTAGAGTACAGCTTTGGGCAGACTTCTATTTTTAATGGTCACCAACCAAAAACTCTTAAAGTGAATTTCTAAGTCTTACTAAAAACTACATTCTCCACTGTCCCTCTTCCTCCCTGAGAATCTACATTAGTCAGAGTTCCTCTACTGGTCATCGACTTAAGCAACTACCACCCTATTTTTCGGAATAATAAATACAATAAACATTAAAGATAGCATTATATTTGGAAATAAATAAAAATGGAAACATGGAAAAAAAAAAAAAAAGCAAGCAATGTCTGTCTCTCTCCTAGTAGATACGCTCCATGCAGAACATTTTCTTTGGTCTGTTTACTTATGTGGCCACAAGGCCTGAAATGGACCACGGGATATAGAAGGAACTCAGTAAATATATGTTAATTCAATGGCACCTGTTTGCTGGGGTTCACAACTATTATTTTATTTGCATGTGTTCACAAACAGTAATAATAAAAATAAGTACAAATTATGGAGTACATATTATGTACTAGTTCCGATTTTAAGTGCCTTACATGTATTAAGTCATTTCATTCTCGCAATTCTGTGAACTAGGTATTATCATTAACCTATTTTATAAATGAAACTGAGGGACAGAGAAATTAAATAATTTGCAAACATACAATTAGTAAGAGGTAGAGCTGGAATTCCAATCTAGGTGTTACGGATCTCACATTCCTAAGTTCAGTGTTTTGATTTTCTCAAGGAAAAACAGTCAAGAACCTGCTGGAGACATCAGTAATTCCCTAAACTGCCACCAGCATACAGGAGACACCAAACGATCTACATCACAATATTTCAATAAATCCCAGTTCAACAAGAATCCTAAATTAGCTTTACAAAGAGTTCACACAAGTCATTAAGTATTAAAATTTTACTCTGATCTCATGATATTTACAGATTATAGCCTTCTTCTAGTCAATTAAGTCCATTTCTTTTCCTAAGACAGAAGCCTGGGTTGTTACTGGAATCACAAGGCGCTCTATAGAAAAACAAAATATTTTTAGCTATAATTATTTAGAATAAATGCTTCAGGTTTTTTTGTTTTTGTTTTTTACTTGGTGCTGGGAATCGAACTCAGGGCCTTGCACTTGCTAGGTAAGTACTCTAACCACTGTGCTAAATCCCCAGCCAATGCTTCAGATTTTTATGATGTCTTCACATTTAAAAAAAGCAGAGGTTAAGTATTCCAGTTTCTTTATCATACCAACAAGAGAAACTTATAATAAAAATCTACCTCTTCATGTCTCATCTGTTCTATCATCTGCATGATGCTTACAAAATGGTGGCATCGCTCCGAATGGTCAACTTGGTGTGTAGGAAAGGGCTGATCTTGCCACACTCTCCATTCGAAGAGAGAGAGTTGATGAGTTCCAGGTGTCAGTTCTTGAGTCTTGATTAATGATGTTAATACAATAAAAATAATAAGATCAGTTATCCATACTCACAGATTCACAAATTGGTCTTCAAAATATTCTTAACATGTAGATAACAAGCTTAACATAAATAATTTGAATTCATGTAGGCAGTACCAACTGAAGTCCCAGAAAGAAAAGGAAAATAAGTTCATAAAATACAAAGATGCCCTTTTAAGTATATTTTAAAATAACTGTTCTGTTAGTTATAACTTGACCATACTCCTGTCGTATAGTTCCACATTAAGAGCAACTACTCAAGGGCTGGGGATTTAACTCAGTGGTTAGAGTGTTTGTCTCACAAGCACAAGGCCCTGAGTTCGATCCCCAGCACCAAAAAAATTTAAAAAAAGAGCAACTACTTCAGAAAATATGTTTGGCTTCAAAACTATTATTATGCTAGATTTAGATCCCAAACACTAACAAAGAGGCATCATAATCTCTTGGTGATACTGATCCCAAGCCATCATGCCTGCTGCCATTCTCCACTCTTCCTGTTAGAGTTTAAAGTAAAATTCAGGTAGTTATAATCTCTATAAATCTTCTAAAAGGAATCATGCCAGAGGCTGTTTTTCCAGCTCCCTTAACGCATATATCAGTTCTTTTGACTTGTAGTAAGCTCACCAATAATTTGCGGTTTTTTGGGGTGGTGGTGGTAGTGCTGGGGACCAAACCCAAGCCTTCATGCACATTACATAAGCACTCTACTACTGAGCTACATCTCCAGCCTCAGCTCAACAATAATTTGCTCATACAAAACAAAAAACAAACAAAAAGTGCAATTCAAAGTTTTAAATATAATGTCATAATAAAACTAGTTTGTACAAAAAAGCACATGACAACACAAATTGTACAGAAAAGAATCTCAAAACACATCAGGGAAATAGCCAAGCAAACTCTGGAAGCTTACAGATGAAAGTGACAACTATGGAAAATTACACCTATTCAGAAATGTGTATAAAATAATGAAGAAAAAACAAAATTTATGTAAAAATATCCATATATAATAAGAAAATTAATACTTTTTTAAAGTCAGACTTCAGTGACTCATTTTTAAACTGATTACTCCTTCCTTTTTAAAATAAGTTGACAGTCCAATAGCATACATCCCTCATGACCCCTAAAGCTACTACATAATCATCATAAAGACCATCTGAAAACATGTTCAACTTACGGCTCCGTCTTCTTCATCTTGTAAAGAAGGAAAGTGCACTTGAGGCAATGTAATCTCCTTAATTTTATCCCTGTTTCTCAGTCTATAGAGTCTGTGCCATAATTTAAATTCTTCTTCTGATAAGAACCAATCCTTATTTGAGTTACTTTGTCTCATTCCTGTAATTTGAAAAAAACTGAAGAGGAATCTAAAAAACATTCAAGGTAACCACAAAACATAAAGACCCAAACTCTGAACTTGTTTATGTCCATCTATTCTCCTCTGCTAAAACAATGATCCAATACAACCACTCTGCTCACCACTTCCTGATTCTACATATCTCCTAACCTTCCTTCACTTCTTTGAAAGCACCCCTCTGTCTAGGAGCTAATTCTGAGTAATGATTTCATTACAGAATACAGCCAGGGAGCTGAGCTCTGAGGCTGGGCTTCTCTTGCATTCTCAATTTCATTATCTAAGACCTGGTATGAAGCAAAGTCAGATAACTTAACGATGAAAACTAGTATCATGGTTCTATCACAGCAGTGTTGGAAAGGTTATGTGAAGCTTGCGGAGATGATAAAAGTTAAGACCAAGCTGGGTATGGGGACACAGGTCTGTAATAGCAGCACTCAGGAGGCTGAAGCAAGAGTAATGCCACCAGGACAGCCTGGGTTACATAGCTGGACCTTGTCTCAAAAAGCAAACAAACAAATAGACAAAAAAAGAAAACTAAAAAGGGTTATCAGGCTGGGCATAGTGGTATATGCCTGTAATCCCAGCCCTAGGGAGGCTGAAGCAGGATGATCGCCTCAAATTCGAGGCTAGCCTAGGATACATAGTGAGTTCAAGGCCAACCTGAACTACAATAGTAAGATCTTGCCTCCAAAAGACAAAAGTGAAAAAAAAGGGTTATAGGCTTTAGTTTTAAGTAGAGGGTGGAAGAGGAAGAGCAAAGGGTAGAGGGACATATTTGTTGCTTTAAAATATAACAATAGACTTTCAAAGATGCATAAAGTGAATTCTTCTTGGCTTTCACAATCTCTAGAAAAGAAAATAATCACCAAACTAGAAAAGATAAACAGTAAAAGACAGGAATTCTGGCCCATACAGATGAGAGTGGAAAGAAACTAAAAAGGTTACTGAATTAGGAATCAGGAAGGGGTGAAGTGTGGTGGTACATGCCTGTAATCCCAGCACTGACGAGCCCCATGGACCACCGCCAAGTTTGAGGCCAGCCTGGCCTGCACAGTGAGTTCAACACTAGCCTGAACTATACAGTGAGACAGAGTCTCAAAAAACCAAAAAAAAAAAAAAAAAGAAAGAAAGAAAAAGAAAAAAGAAAAAAAAGGTTTTTTGCTTCAAGATGGTCATGAGAATGTATTTGGCACATTATCTGGATAGTACTGATAGCCTCTCCTTCAAATTACAGAGAAACTTTCAGTTCATGAGGGACCTAGACCAAAGAACAGTGGTCCAAAGAACTGAAAAAAATCAGAGAGGAGAGTAAGAGAAAAGTACAGCCAGGTGTAGTGATATATGCTAGTAATCCCAGCTACTCAGGAAGTTGAAGTAGGAAGATTGCAAGTTCGGGCTCAAGCAACTTGGTGTGAGTCTCAAAACTGAAAAGGGGTAGAGGATTTAGCTCAGTGGTAGTAGAGCGCTTGCCTAGCAAGTACAAGGCCCTAAGTTCCATCCCCAGAACCTGCCTCCACCAAAAAATTAAAACAAAGGCCGGGTATGTAGCTCGGTGCAAAAGTCCTGGATTCAATCCCCAGCACCACTCACGCACACACGAAAAGAGGGCAAGGCCAGCTTGGTGGCACACACCTGTAATCCCAGCTATTCGAGAGGCTAAGGCAGGTGGATCACACATTTGAGCCCAGCCTGGGCAATTTAAGTGACTTAGGAAGACCCTGCCTCAAAATCAAAAAAGACTGGGGATTTACTTCAGTGAAAAGACTCTGGGTTCACTCCCCAGTGCCACAAATAAACAAACAAATTCATTCATCCATCCTTCTTTCTTCTGGGTTGGTAGGCTATCTTCAATTTTCTCCAACATGGGGGATTATTTTTTGTTTGTTTGGGTTTTTTTCCTTCCATGCATGTGTGTGTGCGCACCCATGTGCACTGGTGACTGAACCCAGGGGTGACCTATCACTAAGCTACACCCTCAACCTTTTTGTTTTTAATTCTGAGACAGGGTTTCACCAAGTTGCCAAGGCTGACTTCAAACTTTCCAACCTGCTTCAGCTTCCTGAGTAGCTATTACAGGCCTGTGCCAACAAGCCTGACTAACACAGGGGTGTCTAACCCCCAGGCTGACAGTGTCTCCTTCCTTTTGCTACATGAACAATTTCTTATCCTTCCAAAAACAACACCTAAAACATCCTAGAAGATATACTGAGTTTTTTAAAGTAGCAATATTATATCAAGTTACAACTAAGAACAGAGGGGAAGAAAGCGTGTAAAAAGCAAATTTGTTTACTCACCATGCCCCCAGGAAGAAAGAGAAGACTTGCGCTTCACATTCAGAGAAGCCTTGTCTGGTTCACAGACGCTGTGTGTGATGAACATCTTGTGTAATGCTGGATTGACGCCCTCAGGAACCATTCGTGGACTTCTCTGGTAAAAATGAAGGACCTGTTTGCTACCTGAAATAGCTTTATAAATACTTCTTTTGTTGGACTGACTCTGATTATAAGTCTGCAAAAACAAATAGAAAATGTCATATTACATTATTTCTATAATTATCATTCAATCATAAAAAGCAAATATTGTATTACTTTGGGTTTACTGTAAACACAAAATTAAACCAATTCATTTACATGGACACTAGAATTCCCATTGAATTAAAAAAAGTGTACTATTAGATTAACCTTTGATGCAACACCATCTCTAAATCTACTATTATAAAAGCTTATTTTAGGAACTATATTGTACAAAGGAAATATACTTTTCATCTTTTTTTTTACGTCTTATCTATTATCTGGTTTTGAATAAGGTTGACATTTACATGTAAGTGTAAGGTGATACAATGTAACATTTTTTGTGTTTTTTGTTTTTTTTTTTCTTTTTTCAAGTACTGGGAATTGAATACAGCGCCTCTGCTCTGAGATATGGCCCCAGTATTTTTTTTTTTTTTTTTTTTTTTTTTTTTATTGAGACAAGGTCTCACGGAATTGCTAAATTGCCCAGGCTGGGATCAAACTTGTGATTCTTCTGCTTCAGCTTCCCAGATTGCTGGGATTACAGGTATGTGCCTGGCTAGGGTAAAGTTTTTGTTTGTTTTGTTTTAAGCTACTTTCTTATTTCAACTTTTTCATCTCTGTATACTTCTGCTTTTTCACTGTATATAATAAAGCATTACTATTCTTAGAAGGTATTGACTAGGTTAAATAAAATAATGAATCTGAAGCACTCAAAACATTGCATAGGAGAGAGTAAGTGAGCCATTATTACTACTTTACAGATTTAAAAAAAAAAACAAAAAAACCTGAGGTTAAGTGACTTGGCCAGGTAACACAATTAGTTAGGTCTCAGTTATACTAGGTTGGTAATACATGGCCTTTTACAAGCCGCCAAACAATCCACTGATTAGAATCATTCGGTGGATAAGTGAGGTGTTACACATGAATGTTATAATCACATGAAAAGTAAGAGAAAAGAATCCATTTTTTGGCAGGCATCATGGTGCATGCCTGTAATCCCAAGGCAAAGAGAACTTGTCTCAAAATGAAAAATTAAAAAAGGACTGGGATATAACTCAGTTATAGTTCACTCCAAGGGCCCTGAATTAAATCCCTACTACCACCACCAAAAAAAAAAAAAAAAGAGAAAGAAAGAAAGAAATCATTTGCTTTTAAAGGGTACACAAAACATTTAAAGCCTCATAGCTAATGAGAGGATCTTTACCATGAAACCATATATCTTTCCATTGTATTCATCCCAGTGAACTATAAAAGTTAATACTTTAGTGTAACAAATACAAAATACTACATTTAACATTATATTTAGCAAGTTCTGTCACCCAAGATCATAGCAAAATATGAACAGAATTCAAGTTCCTTGTCACTCAGAATAGACATCAACAAACTTCAATAAAGAGCCAGAAAATAAGTACAGTATTTTAGGTTTTGTAGGTCACATAGTATCTCTGGTGCATATTCTTTGGTTTAGTTACTTATTTTCTGTTTTCTACAGTCTACAAAAAACTATGTTGAGACCAACCTGGTCAACAAAGTGACTCAGCAAGACACTGCCTCAAAATAAACAAAGGGCAGAGGATTTAGCTCAGTGTAAAGGTCCTCAGTGCAGTCCCCAGCACCACAAATAAACAAACAAAAACACTTTTAAAAAGCAAGTCTTAGAAGCACAGGGAAATAGTTTTTTTAAGAAGTAACACTTACTAGTTATTGTATCTAGGTTTCTCTGAATTAATAATGAAGTATTATGATGTTGTTTCTTTATATGGATAAAAATTAGGACACTAAGTCATGTAAAAAAACATTTTTTTTTGGTTGTCCTGGAAATTGAACCCTGAGCCTTTGCACTAAACTACATCCCAGGGCTTTTTAACTTATTCTGAGATCAGGTCTGAAAAATCCCAGAGTGCTGGGATTACACATTACCCTATCATGGCTGAGGACACAGGACTGCAAATTCGAGTCCAGATTGAGCCACTAAGTAACTGAGAGAGACCCTGTCTCAAAATAAGGAAAAAGCCCAGGGGACACAGCTCAGTGTGGAGGCCCTGGGATCAGTTCCCAGTACTCCAAAAAAAGAAGGAAAGGAAGAAGAGAAGGAAAGAAAGAAACCTCATACAAAGGAGAAAAAAATAAGCCACAAGTACCTAAAATTGGACTTCAGATGCTAAAATACTGTTAGTTGTCTGTAGCCTGTATTTCTCAAATTTTAAATTTCAAATCATGTTTCTAAAGGCTACTTACACGTTCTTCTCGTCCTTCAGCAAGGATAACAACAATCCTGCCTTGACGTTTGCGGCCAGTTCTACCCATTCGTTGTATAAGACGAATTGGGCTCTTCTGGGCATCAAAACATATTATAAGATCAACTTCTCCTATATCCAAACCTTCCTCGCCAACGCAGGTAGAAACCAGTGTGTTGTAACCACCATCACGAAACTGTTTCACTACCTGAAATAAAGAGGACTTAAAAATTACTAAATGTAAATTAAGAGAATTGCAGTATATTGCTCCCATTCACCTCAAAACACTCAAATCAGATTAAAAATCAGCATTAAAGGGGTTGGGGATTTAGCACAAGTGGTCAAGCGCTTGCACAGCAAGCGCAAGGCCCTGAGTTCAATCCCCAGCAACCCCCCACCCCAAAATCAGCATTAAGGATATCAAAGAATAGGAAAAAGAAGTCACAAGATGGCAATATAAGCCAAAAGAGACTATAGTAAAATGGAAGGAACAGACTAATTCCTTTGGTTTAATGATGGTTGTGATGCCAAAAAGGACTCATCAATAATTTAACAGTGTCCCACTCAGTGAGAAAGCACTGATTTTATACTTAGCACTAGGGACAGAGAGAAGGTAAATGGTCTAGGAGTTACTCCTATCTATCATATCTTACATCTAAATATACAGTTACATGTATCTAAAATAAAATTGTTTCATTATCCCTAGAATTCATATCATACCTTTCATACTGCCATTCCAGGATTTCTCTTTGATCAGTTTAATGAAACTACAATACCATGAGAATGAGTTTATGAAAAGTCAACCAAACATTCTGAAAAACTTGTCAGCCTATAAACTTTGTCCTAAACTGCTGTGAGTCTCACTTTCACCAAACATCTCAACATCCATGCTGCAGGTGTAAGTATGATGGAGTAGTGGTGGAAAAATCAAAGGCTGAATTAGGTGATAATAATGACAGCTACTATATACAAGGACACACTAAGTGCCAGATAGTAACCATAAGTACTTTAGACATTAGCTACTGTGCCCAACAACACTATCGGGTAGATAATACCACTGCATTTTACTAAAGAAACTGAAGATCTGAGAGGTGAAGCTATTTTTACCTAAAGTCTCACTAATAATTAATTGTCAGCATTTGAAGTTAGGTTTATTTGACTTTAAAACCTATTATCTTAATCCTTAAGCTAATTCTACTATTAAAAACAACTAGAAAAGTAGGAAAATAAGTACAACCTTACTATGTAAATTCTCTTATAAGTCTTTCCAATATCAACAGTCAAAGGATATTACTTCAATATGGTAAACCTAAGTACAGGGAGAACCAATGAACAGGATTAAAAGTTAAGAATACTTCATTTCCTTTTGGAATCTGTAATGATATTAAGCCAAGGAAAGACTATTACCTGTGTATCATGTACAGGTACAAAATAATCATGTTGAATATGATCATTATGTATACAATGTACCAATACATGTTCTTGGTAAAAAAAAAAAAAAAAAACAACAATATATTACCTGCATATAACTTTAAAAAAAAACATGTTCTAAATAAAGATAAAAATAGGCCATAGTACTAGAGATATAACTAATAGATTAACATGTATAAACTAAATTGTTAAATTGAATGTAAAGGCTTAGAAACTTGACAGGGTAAGTTTATACTTGTTGACTCAAAATAATTTTTAAGGCATCACACTCTGATTTTCATTACTTTTACTTTTCTAGTAATTATTCTTTTAAGGGGGAGGGTGTCTCTCACTATGTAGCCCAAACTGGCCTTGGACTCGCAATCCTGCCTCAGCCTCCTGAGTCTGGATTACAGGCATGTGCGACCACACCTCGCTTCTAGCAATTCATTTTTATTGTGCAGTTCAAAAAGCATCAGTCAGTGATTAATGGGAAGAAATAAACCAGTACTCACCACTTTTGAAGTTTGAAACACATTAATCTAATAGGCCTGTCAAAGTTAACCTCTCAAAAAACCAAGCTCCAAATACTCCTCCAAAACCTACTTTTAGGGTTGGGGATTTAGCTCAGTGGTAGAGTGCTTGCCTAGCAAGTGCAAAACCCTGAGTTCGATCCCCAGCACCAAAACAAAAAACAAACAAAAAAACCCAAAAACCCAAAAAAACAAAACCTACTTTTACTGCAGTCATATCCATCTTAGTTAATGGAAGCTTCTTTCAGTTGCTCAGGCCAAAAGTCTTGGGCTCACACTTCATATTCCCTTATCTCATATTTTACTGGCTTTTCATATATATATATATATATTTTTTTTTTTTTTTTTTCTTTTTTGGTGCCAGGTATCAAACTCAGGGCCTTGTGCCTGCAAGGCAGGTACTCTAACCTGAGCTAAATCACCAGCCCTCCAATAAATCTTGTCGGCATGACCTTCAAAATATATGCAGACCTATCTCCTTGCAAACTTCTCTGTTATCACTCAGGTCCAATCTACCTTCATCTTCAGTCTGAATTCTGACAAGTTTTCCAACTGGTCCCACGGCTTGCAAGAGTGATTCTTTCAAAACGATCTTCCTAGGCCACGCATGGTGGCGTATGCCTGTGATCCTAGCATGAAGGAGGCTGAGGCAGGAAGATCACAAGTTCAAGGTCAACCTGGGCTACACAGAAAGTTCAGAGCAAGCCTGAACTACATAGTGAGACCCTGTCTCACAAAACAAAAAGAACAAAGAACATGGCAGACACCAGGTTGGATATTGTGGGTATTTTAAATATGCACCGTAGGTATCTCAAATACTGAAAACTCTTGACCCCTAAGCAAAAATGCATTTTATTTTTCATTCATATATAAACATTAAGTGCAGTAATAATTACTAGATTTGTGAACCTTTTACATTACTTATAGTATGATTTGACAATGGATAAAGGTGTTACCTTCAAACTTGGGAAGATTCTCCACACTCTGTCAAGTCAATTTGATGAATTTGAACAGATTCTTCTGAGTTTCTGAGTGCAGTGAGCACTAGTAAAAAGGGTAATTTTTTTTTTTTTAAAGACAGGGTCTCACTATGTAGTCTAGGGAGATCTCAAACATACTGTCCAGCCCAGTCTGGCCTAGAACTCAGGATTCTTCTGCCTCAACCTTTGAAGTGCTGGAATTGCAGACCTGTACCACCATGCCCAGCTAAAAAGGCATTTAAAGACTGGAATTCCTTATCTACTAGTATCAAGAATCAAGAGTTGTCAAATGAATGTGACATTAAAGACACGCCTGGTTCTCAGTGATTAATCGGCACAAACCTGTGTAATTTTATAGGGCTTGGCTAGAGATTTAGCTTAGTGGTTAGAGTGCTTGCCTAGCAAGTGCAAGGCCCTAAGTTCAATCCCCGGCACCAAAAAAAGTTTATAGGGTTACACAGTGAGTTCGAGGTCAGCCTGCACTACAAAGCAAGTCCCTATCTCAAATAAATAAACCAACACACTTTTATTGTTGGCTGTACAGTAAGATCTCATTTAATGCTTACAACAATTCCATGAAGTATATTTACAAATAAGTAAAAATGAAGGACAAGAATTAACTTGTAAGTAGATTCAAAAATAAATTGTATGACTCCACAGCATTTCTGCTTAACCACTACACTTTATAGTACTTAAATGTTTCAAAACCACCATAAAACTTTACACTTTACTTACCAAAGAAGTTTCAAAACTGCCTAAAACAGTTCATCTTACCTTTCAAAATGCTTAGCTTTATTGTCAAGTTTACCATGAAATTACTTTTAAGTATCCAATTGACAAGTGAGTTAAAACAAAGAAACACAACTGCAAATCTCATTAATTTAATTTTTATTTCATTATCTCTAAAAATAATTACCTCAAGTTGCTCCTTCTGGGTGAAACCTTTCATCCCTTTCCCTGAAGCATGGCCAACAAAAGTCATCACTCTAACAACTGGCTTATGCTTTAAAAGCATTTCTGCAATTTCTTGAACACTATCTCGAAATGAAGAGAAGATCATAACTCTGGTCTCATCGCATTTCTTTTCAGAGGCGTTTTGAGCTATACAACAGAAGATCCTTTAATCATTACTTTAAAAAAGGCATTTATTGTATACATGTACCAACTCCCCCAAGATGCTTGCAAAATGCATATACCGTACCGCAAAACATGTACTAATAAAATTTAAAAAAAAAAAAAATAAAGCATTTAGGGGTTGGGGATTTAGCTCAGTGGTAGAGGGCTTGCCTAGCAAGTGCAGGGCCCTGAGTTCAATCCCTAGCACCCCAAAACAAACAAACAAACAAAAAACAGTGTTTAGACAAGAACTAGTTCAAAACACAAATCTAAAACTATAAAAACGAACAAAAATTCTTTAAAGAATATTAAAAAAAAAATAAAGAATATATTGTAAGGTCTTTTTTTGGCTCAGTGCTGTGGATCAAACCTAGAGCCTCAAAGATGCTAGACAAGTTCTCTACCACGACCTATATCCCTGACCCAAGACATTTTTAAAATTACATCTTTTTTTTAACATTCTCTAGTAATTTTAATAATCTTGGCTTTCTTCTTTGCTGCCATAAAGTCCTAAACAAATCAAATAAGAATCGCTTTGAACAGCCTTTCAATTCAAACATGATGTCTCTACTCCCTTTTAGTCTCCCAAACAGACCAAAAGAGAACTGGAGAGCCTCCACTAACTTCACAAATCTCCTTTCTGCTCACTCAAGGCACTATCTTAATCCAAGCCATACATCCCCAAATCTGCTACACTTTCAGGCTCTCGAAGTACATGCCTTAGCCAATTCTGAAGCTGTGTAACTGGAAAGCAGTAGGACGCACTAATAAGAGCAGGAGCCGGCAGGGACGGAGCTCAGTGGCTGGGTCGGGTCTTTACCACGACAGAACGAAAGAGCAAAGGAGACAGGAGGACAGACATGATTTTAAGGCCCACCCACTTAGGCTCTGAGGAACATGTGATCATGGTAGTTTTTCAATCTCTTTAAACTTTAGTTTCCTATCTAAAGTGGACTGATGAGTAAATGAAACAGAAAAAGGAAAATAGTGTTTGTGCATAGTAGTTAATAAGTGCGAGTTGCGCGGATGTTTTCGTTGTTACTGTTTTCTTCTGTTTTCAAATTTGGTTGCGACTTCGACGATCTTTTCTTAAAATTTATAGTATATTAACCATCACCATGTGTGCAGGGACCACACTAAGCATTTTACACGTTAATTTATCTAATCCTCACAACCCAAGGATCACCTTGATAGATACAAAGTAATTCACAAAACAATAGGCAGATTCACTATACACTAAGCAATAAGCAAAAAATAAAAAAGGACTTGACAAGCAGTTCTATGAAGCAAAATCATTCTAGGGATGGCGAAGCTTTCGGAGCATCCGGTGCTGACAGCCTGCTGCACCACGTGTACCACAAGCTCGCCGCCACTGTGCTAGACCAAGTGCCTATGACCCGGCACGGCACCGAGCGGCCTCCGGCACGGCACCAAGCGGCCTCCGACCCGGCACAGCACCGAGTGTCTGCGCCCGGCTGCCTCCGATCCCTCGCCTGCCACAGCTTGCCTTTCCACCCGCATCCTACTGAAGCTCCCACCAAAAGCATCGATCATTTCCATACTGCCAATTCAACACACACTCTAGTTCATTTTACCGTGCTTCTTGGCAGAATTTAATGCAGTCCACTCTCTCCTACTGAGCTAGTCCCGTCCCTCAGCTTCTCCCAAACTTCCCCTGGTTTCCTTCTCGAACTCCCTGGTGCCTTTGCCTCTAAACTCTAAATGCTATTCTCCAGGATAACATTCTGGCTTCTCTTCGGTCTCCAAACTATCTCCCTGGTGATCACATCCATTCCTGAAACTTTAAATAGTAACTTTACGCTGACAACTCCAAAATCTATTCAAATATATGAAAATATACACAGATAGCCCAGGCCGTTCCTTTCAAATTCAGATTCAGTTATCCAGTGCTTACTTGCCATCCCGATCTAGATGTCTCAAAAGCATCTTAATACCTATGCTCTTTCTTCTTTATGTTCTTGTTTAATTGACAAATAAAATTTATATAGTGTAAAACATGGCATTTTGATATGTACTGTATTGTGGAATGGTTAAATCAAGCTAATTAACAGATCTAGTACTTCACACACTTACGTCTACGCTGTTCTTGGCTTCTGGTAATGGTTTCGCAAAACACAACATTCATAGATTAAAAACCAAGGCTTCACTTGTCCTACAAACCTACACAATCTGGAATCTGGCTATATCTCACTTAAACCACTCTTATCCTCATTCAGTGCTCATCTACTTACTGATCCATATTCACACCAAAAGGGCCTTTGAGTCTACTATTCTTTCTGGCTGGGATGATCCTTTAAGGCCCCATGAGGCTTGTCTCCACACTTCCATCAGTTATTAATTCAAACATCTCTCTAGAGACAGGCCTTCTCTAATCCCTATATACAATATGACTTGCTGTCTTCCTACCTACTTCACTTTCCCCTACCACTAATACCATATATTGTGTTACATCCACTTCCCCAGTATTCCCCTAAACATTTTTCCTATATAATACCCTATTTTTAACATTCCTACCATTCTCTTTGCTCCTACCCTTCCAAAATTTCTCAGAGCTTTTGAACATTCATTATCCAAAATAATTAAAAGCCCACATTTTCTCCACAAGTGTTAGCATAAACTAATGAGTTAAAGTTTTAGCTCTTTCAATAACTATCTTGCCTTTAAGCTACTAAATATTACCTACCATTCCATGACTTGAAATGTTCAACTACAACTTCTTCTAATTTCTTTAATTTTGGATGACTATAGAAAAATTTTTTATCTTTATCTCCTGCAGAAAAAAAACAGCAAAAATTTTTCTGTATTTTTCCATACTCAATTACATTAATGTATATTCTTATCCTTTCAAAATACATATGTTAAAACTTACTTTTTGAGCTACAGTAAATCTTTTTTCCTTTAAAAAAAAAACTTTATTTTTATAGACAGCCAGTAGCACCTAGGTTAACAAATAAATATAAAAAAAACTACTTTGCATTTTTATGAAAATTTCGTTTGGTAACAGAATCCAAACAGAAACCAGAAACAAAGCAAAGGGAAAAGTATATATATTTAAATTGAAGATCGGTTTTTCACTACCAATAACCACTAATAATACTTATTATCCATTTAAAGTTTATAAAAGTTAAACCTGAATATATATTAATTACAACTCAAAATTTTCAAGCATTTAATGGACTTGTCACTACAAAAATATAACTATAGATAGAAATGTGCGACAGAGTAAGATTCCAAAATTAACCTTAAAAAAACTAATATATCATTTAATTTAATTTTCCTTTATTTATGTTTTCTGAGGCAGAATCCTTCTATGTCCTGACTAGGCTAGCCTCAAATTCCTGAGCTCAAGTAATTTTCCTGCCTTAACCTCATCAGTTGCTGGAACTACAAGCCTATGCCACTACTCCTGGCTTAAATAATATATAATTTTAAATGGAAAATCAGACCTTTGTGGACAGCAGAAATGTCAGCTGCTGAAGCATCATGAGTACGTGCAAACATTAACTCTAGATGATGGTAGAGTTTCATGAAGTCCTCGTTCCTGCAAAGTTCATTTTTCACCCGTGTCATTCCTTCAGAAATTAAGAAAAGGTTTTACAAATATATAAACTCTAGAGAAGATCTCATCAAATTTATTTATTTATTATTTGTCAAGGTGTTGGCAGGGCTGGTCTCTTTTTTTAATCAAATTTATTAGTTATTAAAAAGAAATTCAATTGTGTCAATGAAGCCAGATTTCTCATATTTAAACATGAAAATTCACATTCACATATGCATTAGTGAATGACTTTCTTTTCTCTAGTTGTTTATCAAAAACAAAGAGAGTTGGCCATTACTTACATAATTATTTCATAGCTTTTAAAAATATTTTTAATTAACTAAAAATACAGTCAATGTCTTTAGCCAAAATAATACTTGTCTTTATTTCTTTAAATAATTTCATATAATTTACCTTTTGTTCCATCCATAATTCCACAAAGGAAGAAATACAATGATCTCATTCCCATTTGCTGCAATAATTCATAACCATGATATAAACTAATACAAATTGCAAACTCTCCCTCAATTATGCCTTGTTGCAGTCCCTAGAAAAACAAGCACATGTCAAATTTAACCAAAGAAAGAAGTATACATCCTCCATCCCCCAGTCATCAGGCCAATCAACTGTAACATTTACAATGTAATTCAAATAATCATAATTATTAGTCCCCTCTCTTTTGACTACAATTTATTGGTTCTATTGAATATAAATGTCACAGAATGTTCTATGGAAAGTTGCCAATGTAGTCTCCATAGGAAATCTATCCCTTTATTTCATCTTTCTTCAATTTAAAAAGAAATTTCCATTTTAAAGAAAAGCAAGGAGAAACATTTATCATATATTGTTTCACTTTAAAGATAAATTATTAGCATTAAGTAGATTCATGTGTTATTTTGAAATTAATAAGTACCTACTATATGTTAAGCATTGAGCTAGATATATGAGATACAATAGAAATGGAAAAAAAGCTAGCAATTTAGTGAGAACCTGTCTAAAAATAAAAAATTTGGAAGAAAGCAGGATGTCTGGTTTTGTAGTTAGAACCTTCTTTGTGATAATGACAAAAGAGCAGTGAGCACCAGGTGCAGAAGCGGCAACAGACATAAAAATGGGTGATGTTGAGAAAGGCAAAAGATTTTTGTACAGAAGTGTGCCCATTGCCACACTGTGCAGAAGAGAGGCAAGTACAAGACTGGGCCAAATCTCCATGGTCTCTTTGGCGGAAGACAGGTCAGGCTGCTGGGATTCTCTTACACAGATGCCAACGAGAACAAAGGCATCACCTAGGGAAAGGATACACAGATGGAGTATTTGGAGAATCCCAAGAAGTACATTCCTGGAACAAAAATGATCTTCCCTGGCATTAAGAAGAAGGGAGAAAGGGCAGACTTCATAGCTTACCTCAAAAGCTGGGGATTTAGCTCATCGGTTAGAGTGCTTGCTTCGCAAGCAGAAGGCCCTGAGTTCGATCCTCAGCACCAAAATGAAAAAAAAAAACAAAACAGAAATAGCTTACCTCAAAAAAGCTACTAATGAGCAATAGTTACTGCCTTATTTATTACAAAACAGAAATGTCTTGTGACTTTTTTATGTGTACCATAATTTAACAGATCTCATATACCAGAATTCAGATCATGAATGGCTGACAGAATATTTTTGTTGGACAGTCCTGATATAGGTAAAATTGGCTTGTAGTTTAATGGATATATATTTTCAAGTTTTGGTAGTAATTCCAGTTCAGTAAATACTATCACTGTTTTCCCTTTCTAAAGATATGGTTGGACTTGATTAGTGATGTTCAACTTCCCACAAAGATGGAGAATGTCATCTGAAAACCTACTGAAGATTAGTTTTATATAACTGGTTACATGACTATGTTCAAATACCGGGGAAATCCTTCATTGTCTCAGAACCAAGCAAGACTCTCCTGTTTCAATTTGTGTTTATTAGCCTGGTAAAGGCAATGGTTGAAGACAAGGACATATCTATAGTTTTGGTCTTGACTATGCTAATTTAATTAAAATTCCCTGTATCTAAAAAGTGCTGCCTTTTACTTACTGAAAGGCATTTTAGCGTGGTGTATGTATAATACCAAAAAAAGAATGTTTAACACTTCTCAAAAGAAAAAAAATTGGAAAAAAAGAGGGGGTGGGGATGTAGCTCAGTGCAAAGGTCCTGCATTGAGTCGTCAACACCAAAAGAAAGAAAGGAAGGAGGGAGGGAAGGAAGGAAGCAAGCAAGCAGACAGATAGATAGATATGGGCCTATTCTCATGAATATTACTGGCAAAAGGACAAGTATTTAATCAGACTGGCACCAACATTTAACACCAAGTATATATGCCACTTTTTTTCATTGTCCAGACTCAGATTACAAGCACACACCACCCTACACAGTTTATCATCTAACACCGGGCACTAGACATTGTTGTATGTACATTACCTATACAAAATCATTTATCTTAACAACTAGAAGGCAGCCATCACTGTCATACCCATTTTATAAACGAGGAAAACTCAAAGGCGGTAAGTAGTAGAACTAGTACTTAAATTCAGGCTATTTGGTCCACAGAGCTCATGTGCTTTCCGTTGTTACCCTGCAGAGAGCACAGAAGTACACTTTCCTTTTATGGAAGCACATGGCAGGAGTATCCAGGTGAAAAGATAGTTTTAAAAGAACCCAGGTATGGTGATGCACACCTGCAACCCCAGGACTAGAGAGGTTGAGGCAGGAGGATTGCCATGTGCATGAGGCCAGCCTGGGTTACAGAGTGAGTTCAAGGCCAGCCTGAACTGCATGGCAAGACCCTATCCCAAAAAAAAAAAGATGATTGAGAATATATTTTAACTATTCTCCTTTATTTGAGATGAAGACTACTGTTTTCTACCTTACAATTGCAGTAGCATTTAATATCAGTGATGTTATTTATACTGCAGGACAAAGACTGAATTTCTGGGCATAACTTTGAAAGCTCCTCTCCTGTGCTCTCAACTTACACTATCACATCTGGCTTCCTCAGGCGCGAGTCCCAGCCACACGGGCTCACGCACTCTCTCCTACAGGGCTTCGCTCAGCAGGCTCTGTCCTCCCGCACCCAGCCGCCCTCAGTCAGAACGCAATTCAGAGCCTTCCTGTGCTGCTGGGTACTTCTTCTGACTGTGGACCTAACCTGATGGGTATTTTTCTACCCATCTACTTTCTCCCTATGAAGATCAGAAATAAGAAGCTTGCTGTGATGCTTTCTCCAACTTCTGGTATCCACAGTAAGACTAAATGTTCTTAATTATTTAGAATACACTGTCTTGTGGCTCTTTGACTTCATAAAATAGAAATGAACTAAAAGACCAATTTTTTGTCCAAAGTTAAAAGATAAATTTATTTTAATTCAAGTCATTAAACTGTATGATTAGATTTTTTTCATACTTCTATAAACTATATAAATTAAATTCTTTACCGCTAATATGTAAAAGTCATGTATATTTATCCTGGTTCTGAGTAAAAATTTAATCTCTCATAAAAGATTTATTTTAAAATACCTACTATAATATTTGGAGACGGGTTTTTCCTAAATTGATCTCTTGCCAGAATTATCTGGTATTTTGTTAGACTGGAGACATCCCTTCTCATCAAAACATTCCTGTGAATCAAAGGACTGGCAAATGCTTCCAAAATCTGCAAATAGAGAAGAAATTCAGCTCAAGCTTGTTTTAAAGTCCTTTTTCAAGTAAAATCATTTTATTACATATTAAAATTGGAGATATATATTTAATAAAGTTTGTCTTAAAGTGAATTTTTAAGTCAATACAGCAAAGACGACAAAATCTAAAAATACCTGACATCTATCCCAGACAACAACCAAATAAGAATGAATATAAGCAATTGTTACATCCAACTACAGCTTAACAGCACATTTATTTATTTGTTTATAATACATCTTAACTCATCTCTCCATCAACCTACACACACTAGAATCTGCATGCTGTGAAAGGGGAGACTTGGATTTCTTTACTGTTGCATCCTCAGTGCCTACAGCAGGGTATGGCAGAGAGGTCCTCAGTAAATATTTGGCAAACTGCTGAATAAATATCTTCAATGTATTTAATTTCATTCATTGATTTATTTTCAACAAATACTTCAACTGCTACAATATTAACACTTGGGTCAGAAAATTCTCTTTTGTGGTGGACTATCCTGACTATTGTAGGATTTTTTTTTCTTTTTTGTGGGGGGTGCTGGGGATCGAACTCAGAACCTTGTGCTTGCCAGGCAAGCGCTCTACCACTCAGCTAAATCCCCAAACCCCATTGTAGGATATCCTGGCCTCTATATACCAGATACCACTAGCAACTCTACACTAAATCCCCTTTATTGTAACAGCTTAAACATGTGTCAAGATGTTACCGGACATCTCCAGGTGAGAAAATCACTTGCATTTGAAACTCACTGCGTACAAGGGATCGGGAAAGGAAATATGGAAAATATATTCATTATAAAAAACTTTTGGTGGAATCTGAGTGCACGCTACGGGTTTGCTCACATTGTGAAAATTCAGTAACCCACTCGCATGTTTTGTAAGCACCTTGCTATCTTTATGCACATTTGTGTGTTCGTGTTTCACACTACAGTTCGAAGGTTTACTTGAAAAAATATAAACCCAATAAAGCTACTGTTTGCTTCAGAAATGGTCCATCTTTTGTACTTTTCCTTGAAATAAAAGTTTGTTAGTACATACAAAACATGGGACTCACTTCAAAAATTTTTATTTCAAAGAATGTTTTCAACATGCTCATTATATGAAATGAAATGTGATACATTCTAACAGCCAAATTCTGTTAAGTGGAATAATTACCAGTTCATTTATCAAAATTGTGGTTAAAAATGGCTTACCTGGATGTAGGTCTTTTGGACGGCTGCAAGTTCTTCACCAAAGGGAACAACAAGCTTTTCAACTCGTCTTTCGTGAGAATATGGCAAAATATCCGGAGAATCTTCACACCGGAGCTCTATCTGCCCAATTAGTAGGTTAGTGATAACTTGCTGCACAGCCTATGTGAAGTCAGTGAAGAATGATTATAAAGTATAGAAGAAAAAAAAAAATTACAGAAGATGTGAAATTCGTTTCGTTTAAATTACTAACAAATAGTCTACGGCCATACTACCCTGATCACACCCGATCTCGTCTAAATTACTAACAAATAACAGCAGTAAATTTCTGAAAGAAGCACCAGAAATCCATATCATTAAATATCAAAAAAAGAAACAAGACAGGCCCATAAAATATAATAGAAATAGCACAATAGAAGGAAAATGCTTTTTGAACATCTTTTCCCCCCAGTCTTTCAAGCCAAGCATGAAAGAAATAAGAATATTAGTAAATGTCCAACAAGTTTCTAATTGGAATCCTTATAAAGACTCCAACAAAACAGAAGTTTTAGATCAGCAAACTAAATCCCCCAAACACTGTATTTATAACAGTCACTTTCAGAGCCAGGCCGGGTGTGGCGGTGCATATCTGTAATCCCAGCACTTGGAAGGCTGAGGCAGGAGGACTGCCATGAGTTCAAGGCCAGCCTGGGCTACATAGCAGGTTCAAGACCAGCCCGGAACACATAGTGAGACCCTATCTCAACAACAACAACAAAAAAATTTCAGAGCCAGAACTAGGACCTGGTTTCTTGATTCCCTGGAAAATTTTTTTTCTATTGATATTTGTGGTAAAAACAGAGACTATTAAAGAACTCTAATGTACCTTAGGAATACTTTTTAAACTGGCTTGTTAAGAGATTGAAGGCCCATCCATTATTAATAAGTCAGTAAAACATTTTCCATTTAAATCAATACATGTATTAGGAACGTGTTTCTGGAGCTATTTTCATTTACAAAAAGCTTATAGTGAAATTTAATTGTGAAATTAGGGACCCAGATGTGGTGGCACAAACCTAATAATCCCAGCACTTTGAGAGGCTGAGGCAGGAGGATCACAAGTTCAAATCCCACCTAGTCAAGTTACCAAGGCTGTCTCAAAATAAAAAAGAAAAGGAACTCCCCTGAGTTATAATTCCCAGTATCAAGTAAATAAATAAAATTAGGAAACTGTCTGGTCATGGTGGTATACACCTGAACTGTCAACACTGTAGGAAGCTAAGGCATGAAGATCGCCAAGCTGGAGCCCAGCCTGTCCAATTCAGGGACTTGGCAAGACCCTGTCTCAAAATAAAAAATAAAAAAAAGGGCTGAGGATGTAGCTATAGGCAAAGGCCCTGGATTCAATCCCCAATACCACACACACACACAAAAACACACACACACACACACACACAAAGTATGGAATTTCAGCAAAAACATATAACCTGAACAACGACAGTATCAGAAGATGTAGCACTGACAGTACAATTAACAGTTAAGAGGAAGGAAGCAGGCTGGGGATGCACCTCAAGGCAAGGCATCTACTTAGCATGCATCCGTCACTGGTTTTGATCTCCAGTACCACCAAAAAATGTAACAAGAAAAGAAACAAAATGGAATGTTGAGAGTATCCAGAAATTAACATCTATTTTAAAAAACTAGACAGTCTTAGGGGTTTAGTTTAAATCTTAAAATACTCTTGGGGAGGAATCATACCTTTTTTTTTTTGGTCTGGGGAGCACTGGGGATCAAACTCAGGGCCTTGTGCTTGCTGGGCAAGTGCTCTACCACTGAGCTAAATCCCCAGCCCATGAATCACACCTTAATCACTTCTGTATTCCCAATACCTGGCACAGTGCCTAATGCAGCACACTGTAGTTACTGATACTCCATATACACTCAAAACCTAGAGTACAGGGCCTGAGTTCGATCCCCGGCACCACAAAAAAAAAAAACAAACCTAGAGTACATTTATGACTATTTCATATAATTAAGACTTTAATAGTTCATTCAACAAATATTTCAGTAAATCCCACGGATGGGAAGGCATTAAGTTATCAATAAAGCTGTGACCAGCCATCTACTCACTCATAACCACTATTCATGTACTTGATTTTTGTAATGTGGCAGAACAACAAATAAATAAGCAAAAGAATAACAGACTATGATAACCGTTAAGAAAAAATAAGATTGGGAAAGCTAATTTTTCATAGCTTAAAGTGGATCTTTCTGAAAGGAGTAACACTTAGCAGAGATTTAATAGCTGACTAAAAACAGTTAAACTGTGGAGGCTGAGGCAGGAGGATCACTGTGACTTCAAGGCCAGCCTGGGTTACAGAGTGAGTTCAAGGCCAGTCTGGATTATATAGCGAGACCCTGTCTTAAAAAAACCAAACCAAACAAAACAAACCAAAAAAAAAACCCCAAAAATAATTAAGCACGTTTAAATAGCATGTGGAGAAATCAGAATATAAATTTCTGAAAATCTTCAAGGTTATGGACAGAGAGCAAAGCTGCAAAAAGTCAACATAGTATAGGACAGACTTCAAAATCTGTGTTTCGGGAGCTGGTCACACAGCTCACTGGTAGAACGTGTGCTTAGCAGGCACGAAGCTTTGGTTCAGTTTGCAACACGCGCACACATGCACAGGCACAAACTGCGACTTTACCATTCTCCAATAAGGGAGACAGCTCCCCAGAGGGATGGTGATTCTGTGTCTGGGACACGAAAATACTAAACGAGCATAGAGTATCTTGTGATGCCAAAAAGATAAGCAATGTTTTGCGAAGGGGAGAGGAAGGCGTGTTTCTAAAGGACACAGGAACTGCCAATGGCCAAAGCTGGAACAACCTGAACAATAAAACTGCTAAAACAGTACTGGATTATGGACCACAGGGAAAAAAATGTACCACATATCCATTAGTCCATATGACTATAAAGAAAGAATTAAATTAAGAAAATGGGGGAGCCTCATGCCTATAATCCCAGCATTTGGGAGGCTGAGGCAGGAGGATAACTGTGAGTTTAGGGCATGCCTGGACTACATAGTGAGTTCAAGCCAAGCCTGATCTAAATAGCAACACCCTGTCTCGGAAAAAAAAAAAAAAAGTAAACGGGGGAGAAAACAGCACGTCATTACAGAAGAATTCAAATTAAAAATATAAAAGAAACAAAAGAAACAATGATTAAATAAACACCACAGAAATAATTGTTGGCATAGAGAACCACAACTGGATGCTAAAACAGGATATTTACATAGTCTTAAAGCATCTCCTCACAAGATACATATTAAATACAAAGGAAAAATACACCTGTACAGTGGAAAAACCAAGAAAATATCTCAGCCAAGTCAAGATTCACAGTACCAGTAACAAGACAAATGGACACCGTGTACTCCCTGATAGGATACCCTCAAAAAGGTACCACATCACTTCTAGGATATTCTTGAAAAATGCACCACTTCACTTCATCATGAAAAAATATCAGACAAGCCTAAATTGAGTGACATTCTATAACATAACTAGTACCTATTCTTCAAAAGCATAGAGAGCATAAAAACACTGAGGACCTGCCATAGACTGGAGGCATAAGGATATACAACACCGGAGAGCAAAGAAAGATCCTGAACTTTACCCTGAGCTGAGAGACTGTTGGGAAGTCAGCAAAATTCAAGTAAGATCTGCAGATTAGTTACCAGTATATCAATGTTAATTTTTTGGTTTTGGTAATTTTACTATAGTTATATAAATGTTAACATTAGGGAAGCCAGGTGAAGCTCGTAAAAAGACATAAATGTTTGTAAGTTTTCTGGATCATTATTTCAAAGAAAAGGTAAGAAGAACTGAAAATAGTAAAACTTTTTAAAAATATTTATAGTATTTTTTTTTTTTTTTTTGGTGCTGGGGATCGAACTCAGGACCTCGTGCTTGTGAGGCAAGCACTCGAACCACTGAGCTAAATCCCCAGCTATTTATAGTATTTTTGAAAATTCAGTACTTGCCCTGAGAAATACAGTTTAGTGGTAGAGCACTTGCCCACCATGTGCCAGACCCCGGTCTGGTCTCCAGTTTTGCCCAAAACAAAACAGCCCAAAGTCAGTACTTTGAACAGCTTCAGGTTATTCTTAAGTCTGAAAACTACTAATATGACCAGGTGAGATGGTGTACATCTGTAGTCTTCTCTACTCTGGAGATTGAGACAGGAGGATCTCTTAAGCCCATGTTGCTCAGACCTCAGCTGAAAAAAATAGAAGGAAGGAAGGGAGGGAGGGAGGGAGGGAGGGCAAATTTAAAGAAACAGAAGAAAAACTAGGCATGCTGTAGAAAACACTACTCCTAATATTAAATTACATAAATACTACAATGAAAAACTGATCTGGCCCCATACAAAAATTCTTATTTTCTTCAATGTCAATAAAGGGAAAGACACTTTACTTACCTTTACATCACTACCTGGTGTGGCACTAAGCGCCAAGATTCTAAAGTGATTTGTATATCTGACCAATTCCCTCACAACCTGAAAGAAGAAAAAAAACTTTAATTGATGGTCTAGTGAGAATTATCACTAACATATTATCTGAAAAACAAGTAATTTAGGTTTAATGAGACTCATACTGAATGAGTTTTTAGGTTAATTAGACTGAATCCCACTCACCCCCAGTACTGGAGGTTGAACCCAGAGGTGCTCTGCCACTGAACTAAACCCCTAGGCCTTTCTATATTTTCAGACAAGGTTTTGCCAAGCTGCCCAGGCTGGCTTCAAACTTGCAGTCCTTCTGCCTCAGCCTCCCAAACAGCTGGGATTATAGGCATGTAACACCGCACCTGAATCTCGGTTACTACTTTAAAAATATTATTTGTGGAGTTAACATCATACAGATTGCATATTAAGACATAACATTATACTTAACAGAGAATTAAGTAGAATTATTAAGTGTACTAATTAAAGAGCAGTGGCACAAAGGATTCCAAGTTCGAGGCCAACCTGGACAACCTACCAAGACCCCGATTCAAACAAATTTTTAAAAGGCTGGGGAATAAAATGTTGTTCAGTGGTATAACACTTCCTAGCATGCATGAGGTCCTAGGTTCAATATAAAGCACAAAAAAGAAAAAGAAAAAGAAAAAGAAAACAAAAACAAAAACAAACAAACAAAAAAACTCATACAAGGGCTGGGGAGGTAATTCAGCAGTAGAGAGCTTGCCTGGCATGCACGAGGCCCTGGGTCCAACCCCCACAATCACAAATACAACCACCACCAAAAAAACTGATCCAAGACAAAATATCCCAAACAACCATTTCTATTTTGTCTCAGTGCAAGAAGTGATGTCCTTAGAAATCACAGAAGGATTTTTTTTATAAAGTCATCAAAGCAGCAAGGAAGATATAAACAGATTGTTTATTGGGTTGGTTGTTTTTTAAAAATCCCTTTTGTATGATAGCCAGAATTCAAAGTGTTCTTTAAGATTATGAGGCAGTTCTGGCAGTTCTAAGTGAAATAATTTTATTGCTATTTGCTACATGTACCAATACACCTACCAAAACTTTTATACATAAAAACTGCACCAAATACATGACCTCTTTTTTTTTCTTGTTTTGATTTTTTTTGGGTGCTGGGGATTGAACTCAGGGCCTTGTGCTTACAAAGCAAGCACTCTAACCACTGAGCTAAATCCCTGGCCCCATGACCTCTTTTTAAGAGGGATTTTTAAGCATCTTGTAGAAGAGGAAATAGTGCTGTGTTTTAGTACCCAGGAAGTTCAGGTTTCATGGAGCTGGTGTGCCCACGGGAACTTATACCTGGAATACTGAAGTAGTATAAACTCTCAGCAATGCTTGGTTATTTATGAAGTCAGTGAAGGTTTAATTGTGCACAATAAAGGCATAAAACTTGCAATAAAAAAAAAGATCACCTAATGACCAGAAATTTTTTGGAAAATACATGAATGAAATATAAACTGAACCGAAAAATATATACATATAAACTAAACCTACAAAATGAATTCCATAAAGTTGTGATAATTCTTTTTAAATATCCCCCTAGGAGAGAGATCTTTTGCAAAAGGGAAAGGGACCAAGAGATGGAGGGAGTGGGGAGGAAGAAAAAGAGAAAGGGATGATAAAAAAGAATTAAGATGTGTTATGTACATGCACCAACCCCCCTCGAGGAATGTAATCATTACATACTATAAACATGTACTGATAAAAAAAAATTAAGAAAAAATTACTCTAAGGTGGAAATCTCAACATGTTGTGAAGCCAGGCGTGGTGGTGCGTGCCTATAATGTCAGCACTCAGGAGGCTGAGGCAGGAGGATCACTGTGAGTTCAAGGCCAGCCAGCCTGGGCTACACAGTGACCTCAAGGCCTCTGAACTACATAGTGAGACCCTGTCTCAGAACAGCGCCCCCCCCCCCAAAAAAAGAAAGAAAAAAAAATCCCCAAATTCAAAAAAACTGGCAGTAAAATTCATGGCACTATATTAAAGGAAATGGATTTCTCTCTCCTATTCTACTCTACGCCCTCTTCTTCATAACACCAGCTATTGTAGTTTTAATGTATGCTGGTCATTCCCAAATCTGTACTACTTCCAGCAGAAAATTTTCCACTGGTATCTATGATTCTACCATATAGACATGTCCAAATTCTCAACACACTTAAAATAGAACTCAGTAGCTTTCCACACTCCCCCAAATCTGCCCTGCCTCCAGAACTATCACATCTTCAGTTTCCCAATCAAAACCACGGTAGCCAAACTCCATTCTTCATTAGATATCCTGCCTTTATCCTTCTCTGCTCTCATCTCTTTAAATCTTAAATATCACCCTAAATATTTTTAATAAGTCTTCATCATCCTTTATGGCCTATAATGTGCATTCAAACTATTAGGCATACTATACCAATGCCTTCACGACCCGGTCCTGAAGTAGAATAAAAGAGCTAAAGTCCCCTTCATGTAAAGGGAGAAAGAGAAGGTCAATTACACTTAACACAAAGATGACTGACCTCTACAATCACATCCCACCACTTCACCCCTTAGACAGTACTTTACGTCTCTATAACACTTAAGTGGGAGGCACTGTTAGGTATATTACATACATTATATCATTTAATCCTTATAACATGGACAGTTAAGTATTATCTTACTTAGCTGTCAAGAAATGGCACTGTATGTCCACTATCAATCTTTGGCTTATTATCATAGTTCCTAAACTCCATCTATATCCTACTTTACATCACTGCCCCAATCATTAAGATCCACATCTGACACTATAAAGAACTTGCTAAGTTTAAAAAAAAAAAAAAGACATTGATTTGAATGGACAAGAGAAAGTATTCACTATCGCCATCCACTGTTAGATAATGAATGTAAGGCTTTTTATAATACCAACATTAACTTTCATCACTAAACAATTAACCCCCCTCAAATACTCCACTGGGTACACTACAAAATACCATGTAATAAAATTATTACCTGGCAATAAGCATAATTTCCGAGAGCTTTATGAGCTTCATCAACGACTAAACACTTTATATCTGCAGCAGGACAAGCTCCTCTAGTAAGATCATTTACCATGACCTGAGGTGTAAGAAAAAGGACTCTCTTACTGCGCCATATTTCCTTCCTGGTGAAGGCTTGAGTAGAACCTGTAAATAAAAGTGACAGTCTACATTCCAACTTCACACTGGTATATGTAAAACATAAATAGTCTGGATTATTTTCAAAATGCATTCATGCTTTGGTAATCTAATAGCGGAGAGCAATTTGATAATTCCTTGGAATGCTACCAAAATATCTCCACTAGAGCCCAAGTGTCAAAAATGTCTTATCTAAGACTACAAATAGACTGTCTTTAGAAAATTCCTACAGAATGACATTTGAAAAGTAGCAAATTCTTCATCTGTAAAACCCTTCACGTTCATTTACCCATTTATGCACACACATAATTGTTTCAAAATACTCTGACAAGCTACAGGGATACATAGTACTGAAGAGTGAGTAAAGCAGACCAGTGTTGGACTCTCACAAGTAGATGATGTTTTATGGAAGAGAATATAATATGAGCATATTTGACTGTGGGAGCTATTCGGCATGGATCGGGAACCCTTTAGCTCTATTTCCACCAGAACACATTTGCATCCCTGGGAATCCAGCTCTTGATTTCTTATCAGTCCTTTCTAGATACCTGTCATTTCGGCCATGTGGGACTGCGGGATACCCATCACCTGGTAGCAAGCTTCGATCTGCTGTGTCACCAAGGGCTTCGTAGGGGCCATAAAAACCACCTTGCCGGAAGGGAACCAGCGGTAGAAATTGTACATGACCACGGCGGCAATAAAAGTCTTCCCCAGCCCGGTAGGCAGACACACCAGCGTGTTGCAGAACAGAGCGGTCTGGGAGATGCGCAGCTGGTAGTCTCGCACCGGGCAGTTGGTTGGGTAAATCCACAGGGCGCCCGCGGAGCTGCAGAACCCGCCATCCTCCACACTCTGCTGCCGCTCAGCCTCGTACACCGCCACCAGCAGCACGTCGTCGTCCGACTCGGGCTGAGGCTCCGCCGCTGCAGGCACACACGGCTGGGAGCTGCCAGCGCCCCGACTCGGAACCCCAGCGGGTCGGGAAACGCTTGAGCCCCACGTCTGGAAAAGCGTTCTTTGCCGTCCGGTCATGAGGCCGACGCCCACCAAAGGTTTCGCTCGGGCCCCGACAACCACCGCAGCTCCACAGCAGCCCGGTTCCGAGCCCCATCGGCTCCCTTGCACAAATCTGTGGCAAGCGAGGGCGGGTCTGCAGCCGGCCCATCCAGTTAAAAATGCCGCCGCTGAGTCCGCCTTGGGCGGACGATTGGCTGCCTTCCCGGAAGCCTGTGCGGTTTCCTGGAACGCATGCGCATTGCTGAAGTGTTGCTCTAAATGTGGTCCCCTTTGCGGTTTTGCGTGTTGCTTTTCTTTGCTTAACAGACTCCAGATTTTAGTTCCGTTTCCAATGATTAGATGACTGGGCGTCATTACTAATGTGATGTCGCTTGTGATAATAAAATAAGTGACCTTGAGATCTAGAGCACAATAAAATATCCATGATTTCGTGAATTTAACGTTATTGAGCATTTACATCGGATGAAGTAAAAACCAAAAAGCGTGTGGATAGAATAATTCATTTTATTTCTAAGCAGAACAAAATGCTTGGTTGGTCTCTTGCTGTGTCAGAAGTATCAATACATTATTTTAATATTTTTATTGTTTAAAGGGATGTGAATTGTATCTGGTCCTGTTATTAGAAAATGTAGATAGAGAAGGCATCTTGATGTTCTGCCATTACATCTTTATTGCATTTCAGAGCAGTAAGCATAGGTGTGCAATTATTCTACATTACTCATCGCTTTCAACCCTAGTCTCGGATACTGTTCCTGGCTTCTCCACTCAGTTTGATGACTTTCAGTAACCCGTAAATTCGTGCGGGGCTTGGTGGTGCACACCTGTAATGCCAGGATTTGGGAGGCTGAGGCAGGAGGATCGCAGCGACTTCGAGGCCAGCCTGGGCTACATAGTGAGTTCAAGGCCAGTCTGAACTACATAGCCGGATCCTGCCCCCGCCAAAAGTAAATTCGTTTCCTCCAGTATCCAGGAGAAGTACAAACAGGTCTTGTAGGTGCCATGACCAATAATGCCACTCCCATCACCAGTGCACCTCTTTACATCGCTTTATTTGTTCAAATTTTTGAATTTATTTTTAGACGAACTTCTGTTTCCTTGGGGACGAAGGCGGGCAGAGAGCATGTTCCACTTAAGTGAGCTTTAGAAGGGAGATAGCGGCTGGACGTGGCGGTGCCCCTACCTCTTAGAGTAATCTCAGCACTCTAGGAGGCAGAGGCAGGAGGATCCCGAGTCAAGTCCCACCTGCGGAATTTAGCGACGTTCGACACAGTTTCAAAATTAAAAACGTAAATGAGGTAAGGTGTATTTCTCCGTGCCAAAGCCCTGCTTCAATCCCGAGTTCTGCAGAAGGAAAAGGGGAGATGGCGGAATATGTATTGTTCTGACAGAAAAGAACTGAGCCAGTTTGGAGGGAATCTTTAGGGTAAAACTAGACGAAGTTAGGAACCTGAATGCTATTTCCATTATAAAGCTTAGGGACTGGACCTTAAAGGCACGGCAGGCCGTGAGAAAAGTAACAGGAGCAGGCCTGTGAGCGGCCAGGGCTGGTAAACATTCCGCTCAGAGGGTCCAGCTAAGAGAGCTGCACCCCAGATACCTTCGCCGCAGGCAGCCGGGAGGCCACCTCAACAAAGCAGCAACAAAGCAGCCCTCATAGCGCAGCCACCACGTCAGTCAAATCCAGGCTCCAATCCCGCCCCGCCGCGCAGGGGCCCCGCCCCAGCCACGCCCAGGGGCGGGGCGGCCGCGCTGAGGCGGGCTGGCTCAGTACAGCGCAGCAGCGGGGGAAGATGGCGGCCTCTGTTCCGCAGCGGGCGTGGACCGTGGAGCAGCTGCGCAGCGAGCAGCTGCCCAAGAAGGACATAATCAAGTTTCTGCAGGACCACGGTTCAGACTCGGTACCAGAGGCGGCCGGGCGGCCGGGCAGGAGCGGCGGCGGGACGCCTCACCCCCCGAGATGCCCGTACTTGCCGGGTCCCTCCGTGCGCCCGCCCTCGTCCTCCGCGGCCCGCGGCGGGGCGGCCGGAGCGGCCGGAGCGGCCCTTGAGCCCCCCTGCGCCGCGCCCGCCCCGGGGCCGCCCTGCCTCGCGGGCGCTGCTCTCCCTCGGGCGCGTGCGGGCGCCCGCCGCCGAATGAAAGGCCCTGGGATGCTGGGGGGGCGGCGGGGGCGGGGCGAGGCGGGGCCCGAGGAGGGGTTGGGTGGGCGAGCTCGCGGCGGTGCAGGGGCTGCTGGGGGCTGCTGGGGGCTGCTGGGGACGAGGGAGCACAGGAGGATCGGTGTGGGACCGGCCTGCGCGACTGACTTTCTCACCGATTTACCAAGGACCAAACATTGACCCGACTGATTTTTCAAAAGCCCGTGGATGTTTTTCTTTAAATGACCTTTTCGCCTTTAAGCGTAAGGGAGTTGCACGTGCATTTCTCGTACGGCGGTCTCCCATTGTTAAGGACTGTCCGATGAAGAAGTGTGTTTGGCGCTTGTCACGATGTGCGCCCAGCCTTTTTCAGCAGTCTCCATCTTAACCACCCGTCTGCAGTCACAAGTTATTTTTGTCAGACCTATTTTGTCCTTTAGAAATTACATTCATACCTCTTTTAATTGCTGAACTGCGGAGCACTTCGTTGTGCACACAGCATCTTTCAACCACTAGAAATAGAAACTGCACCCTGCAGGCGGGTTCTGTATCGTTTCTTAAATTCTAAGTTATCAAATTTTATTTCTACAATTAATTTCAAAATATTTCATAAATCATTTAAATGTGTACTCTCCGATAACCATTCACATACTTAAACCAATATTTTATTGCTTTTAGCAGAATTGTTCCAAGGTTCTTAGGGAACTGTATTTTCATTTTGGAGGGTCTCGAAGGGGAGATACAAGAATCTACAACTTCTAGTTCCTTACATATGCATGATTATCCTGGCATTAGCATCTTAGACTAATTCAGCAAATATTTATGCAACAAAATATATCAAGAACCATGCTCAGTGTTTGGGGCTGCAAGGAAAAAAATAATTCTGCATCTGGGATTTTCTACTATTTAAAGGAATTACTGTCTTAAACTAATACTTTTTTGCCTGACACACTAGAACAGCCCTATCATTCCGTGCCTCAATACTATATTAAATTCTTACAAAACAAATCATCCCAATGTAGAATCTAATATTAAACTGGCCAGAATAGGAGAATTTAAAGAGACCTGGGTTATCATAGCATTTTTGTAAAAATTGTTTACGTGCATATTCTCCAATGACCACTTAAAACTCTAGGCTTGGCTGCAACTTGGAATCCTCCTGCTTCAGCCTCCAACAGTACAGCGATTTACAGGCATGTGCCCGCCTATCCAGCTGCCAGTCCTTACTGAACATAAAATGTCAAAAAGATATATTTGAGATATTTTTACGAAAGCTGGCAAAGAACTGACACAGCTGATTAATTTTATGTAATGAACTACCTCCTGTATTCAGTCATCTTTTATCATTGAGAACATTTCTCTAAGAAGGAGAGAAAAAAAGCAAAGGGTAAACTGTGATACTGATAGTATTTAAAAAAAAACAAAAAACTGTTAGAAGCTGGGCACAGTGGCACATACCTGTAATCACAGTTAATCATGTGACCGAAGTCAAAAGGGTCCCAAGTTCAAGACCAGCCTGGGGAGTTTTCAAGACCCTATTCCAAAATTTAAAAAAAGAAAATTATAAAGGGCCAGGTTGTAGCTCAGTGGCAGAGTGCTCGCCTAGCATGTGTGAGGCCCTGGGTTTAATTCCCAGTACCACAGAAAAAAGAAAAATTGTTAGAAGATGGCAAAAGACAACTTCGATTTGAGAGTGACAAATGAATCCAGCAAGAACAACATGGCAGAAAAGGAGGCAGAATGAAAAGGGAAATATACTTGATATTAGCCAAAAGGCTGAGAAGCGATTGAAAAGGGAAATAAAAACATTAAAATCCTCACATAATTTTGAGGTGAACATATATTAGCCCTTGATATTTCAGTACTAGTATTTTGGTGTCTGTCAACTTACAGTCTCATATTTGAGAGAAAGGGAATTCTGCCTTGAATAAGTACATCATTGTTCTAATCATAATAGCTGGTATGGTCTTGCTATGACAGGCTGTATGCTAAATGCATTAAATGGACTGTTACATTTTACAGCAGCACTTCCTTTTTTTTTTTTTCGGTGCTGGGGATCGAACTCAGGCTCTTGTGCCTGCGAGGCAAGCACTCTAACCACTGAGCTAAATCCTCAGCCCAACAGCAGCACTTTGACATAGATGCTGTTAATTAATCTTTCACTACAGATGCAGAAACTGATTCTTTAGGAAAGCTTGGTCCCTTTCCTGGAGAGAGACAGATAGGAATGTAACCTTGGATATATATCATCCTGGGCATGGGTAGAGGCGCTCAGGGCGCCAAGTAACATTCATGAGTAGCTGTTTCTGGCCTATTTGCTGTGCAAATGTTCTTTTTTGTGAGTTCTGTGAAAGGAAAAGATAGAACCTCCTGTCTCCCATATATACAGCTACAGTTCTAAATGCCTAGTATTTTTAAGGAAGCAGGCTGAAAAATACACTATTATTTCCTCATTAGTACTATTGAAAACATAGCTGCTAACATGAAAGGGTCATTTTTCTAAATTTATTGGTTTGGTTTGAGTTTTTTGCTTATTTTTTGAGACAGGGTCCTGCTCTGGTACCCAGGCTTCTGGACTCAGTGTGGCACCATTTTCTTATTTTAGAATCTTCTTACTTGAGGGAAATGATGTTGACTAACCAGAATTTTTCTTTATAGTTTCTTGCAGAGCATAAGTTACTAGGAAACATTAAAAATGTAGCTAAGACAGCTAATAAGGATCATTTGGTTACAGCCTATAACCATCTTTTTGAAACTAAGGTGAGTAGTGTTACATTCTATTAGCAAAATCTCATTGTAGAAAATTTATCTCTAAAAGAAGTTTTAAATGCATGCATTTATAGAAGAAGTTGGAATTTTTCTCCCAGCAATTTTTCTTAATCATAATTCAACCAGCTTTCAAGTTTAGTGGGGCTAATGTGCATCATGGCAGAATGTTTTGGTGTTTTGAAAAGGGCCAGGTTTTTAATTTCCTAGTAGCTTAAACTGAGACAACAAATTCTTAGGTTATAAGTCTTTTAGTTCAATTGGTATTACCATATTAGTTCAGCATGTGTTCACTCTGCATGTAAAATCTTACATGGAGAAAGTAAATTCCGCTTAAAGAATTTAAAAACTGGTTTAGATTTAAGCTGAGCCTGAAATTATGTGTGTTTATTCACTGTGAAATGATCATCTTCCACACGAATCTTTCTAAGGTATTTTGACAATATTTATATAAGCTGGTGAGGCTTATAATTTTTTGATTAAGATGCTTAAGTTTCTTAGGTAATTACATTTTAGTTATGTAATTCTATTCATTATGTTCATTTAATTGAGAGGCTGAAAATCTGTCTTTGTTATCCTTTCCTGAATGTTGATGCTAGAATGTTTTTCACAGCGTTTCAAAGGTACTGAAAGTGTAAGTAAAGTGACCGAGCAAGTGAAAACTGTGAAGCTTAATGAAGAGAAACCCAAGGAAACCAAGTCTGAAGAGACTTTGGATGAGGTTTGTATGTTTTTATTATTATTACTTGTGAATGTAGTATTTGCATTATAACACAAATTTCTCACCATGAGGGATAGTTGAATATGGCCATTTTCAGTGAACCAAACTCTGATTAGAGCATGCCACTTTCCCTGGGTGTACGCCAGTAGATATAAGCCAGAGGACTGGTTCTTTATGGTTACTAGCCTGTAACATGAAATACTTCTGACCTTGTCTTTAGTATTGCCTTCATGTCTGGCAAGACCTTCTGGGCTTTCCAAGTTATTTTAGGGACCTGATTATATAGCCAAGTTGGACTGAGTGGTATAAACGTCCTTTTTAAATATTTTTAGCTTTTTCTGATGTCCATAGTGTACCTGGCAATAGAAATAGTCCAAACCTGGCTGCAGGGTGCGGGTTCATCTGTCACAGCTTTCCCAGCCAGGCTTTTATATTGTGGTACAAAGGTTTGAAGAACCAGATAAAATCATTTCTCTAGCAGGAAAGCCTTAGAGCTAAGGACAGCTACTAAGAACAGCTTTAGCAGACCTGGGCTTTTAATCTTGCCATTTCTGATAATATCTTGTGAAGTAAGCACTCATTGATAGCAGTCTTAGTATTAGCAACAATAATCTATCTTTAGTTCTTTTAAAGGGATGTAGCCTTTTGGTGAAGGTGTTCCATTTGGGTATTTGTGGACAGAGTGTAAACTCGGATATACAGTTACAGATGTTTACATGATTGAAGCTAGTTAATTTTGCATGATGTTTTCCTTTTGGTTGAAAAGCACAAGTTAATATTTGTGGGTATAATATACACACAAAGCATTTTGAGGTTTATCACAAGTGTCTGTTAAATGTATCTACTGAGCAGATATTAAGCAGCTACTAAGGTAAATACAGCTGTGATAACTAAAGAGTGTCGAAAGCACTTGACATCATAGTTTTCACCTAGAAAATTAGAGTGAAGGTGGTCTTAGGAGGCAGATAAATACGTACAAGGCAAGTTTTTAAGAACAAGACAATCTAGGGTGATCTCGTGAGAGTCCTAAACTATATCATTGTCTCTAGGACAGTAACTATAGCCATTCCCCTCTCTCCAGGTTAAAATCTTCCTGAATCCTTGACTCTTCCTTCTCGTGTCTCCTACAGAACTAATCCTCCCTTTCCATCCCTTCTCTTCCCCTTCCTTCTCCCCTTCCCCAGCCATCTGGAGCCCAATGCTATCACAGAATCCACTCGATTCTGTGGCCTTGTCCAGTCCCTTAGTGATGATCCCCGCTCTCTGCTTTCTCTGTTCATGCCTTTGAACTAGAGGAGGCATTGCGAAGAAATACATAATTAGATGGTTTATTAGGCCTTGCATAAATTCATGCTAAATATTTGTTTTCTAATTTCACTGCTACTCAGCAGTATTTATGCTATCTCTTGCTCGATCTCTCATTGTACTGCCAATATAAACTAACTTTTATGTAACAAATTCTCAGTCCCTTCTTATGCCTTTCTCATTATATATGTTTTGTTTTACCAGAACGTGAATGTCTACAATTATAAGCGTTCTCTTCCTTTCTTCCCAGCATCAGTGTTCTGCCTTCTCATGTCTCCTTCAGCACTAATGTTCTCAGCTGTATCCTTCCTGTTTCAAATCTTCCTGTTTCCTTTTTTTTCATTCATTCGTTTGATTTTTTTGAGACTGGGTCTCTGTGTGTAATTCAGGGTGGCCAAGAACTCACTATGTAGCCAGGCTGGTCTTGAACTTGGGGCAGCAATCCTCCTGCTTTGGCTTTCCACTTGCTGGAGTTACAGCCATGCACTACCTTGCTCGTCCTGTTTGCATTTTGAAACATTTGAAAGCCTCAAAGTGTTGGAAAAGTTGCTGATTCCCTGCCTTCCTTCTCTTTCTTCATGCATTTAGCCCAAAAATAACCATTGAAGTGACTTTTCTAAAATAATGCCACAGCCCATTCAAAAATAGTCACTATAGTAATCTCTGCTATCTACAAATGCATGTGTGTGCACATGTATGTGTTACTGGAAGTGGAACCCAGTGCCTCATGTAGGCACTGAGCTACATCCCCTACCTTTACTTTTTTTTTTTTTTTTTTTTTTTGGTGCTGGGGATCGAATTCAGGGCCTTGTGCTTACAAGGCAAGGATTCTAACCATTTCATTTTGATTTTGAGGCAGAGTCTTGCTAAGTTGCCCAGGCTGATCTCTAACTTGCAATCCATGTGCCTCAGCATCCTAAGTAGCGAGGAGTATAGGTGTGGGCCCCCACCCAGCTTAGAACTGCACTAAACAGTAGTCACTAGCTTTGTTAGCTTTCCATCACTGTGGCAGAATACACAGGATAAACAACTCACAAGGGGAAAGGTTTCTTCTGGCTCACAGTTTTGGGGGGGTTTAGTCCATGATCAGTTGGCCTGCTGCTGTTTGACCCCAGCAAGCCATCACACGGTGGGAGCATGTGGTGCAGGTGGAGGAAACTCTTGCCTCCTGACAACAGTGAGGAATGGAGAAACCAAAAGGGTCTGTGGTCCCACAATCCCTTTCGAGGCCATTTCCCCAGTAACCTAACTTCCCTCTGCTGCTCCCCACTGAGGTTCCGCTGCCACCTCCAGTAGCTCCACAGGCTGAGACTATAGCTTTCACCACATGGGCCTTCTGGGGACAGTCAAGATCCAGACTGTAACAGTAGCTCTGTGGGACTCGTTCAGATTGAGACAGTGCTTTAAATTCCTTTAGTACCTGGGGTACTCAAGCTGTAGATTTTGCTTTAGGGCAGCAGCCTAGCTCTGGTCAAAAGTACTAATCCTAAGACTGAATTGAATAGGAGTTTTTGCACAATTCACACCTTTTCTACTTGCTCACTAACAGAAGCATTTGGTAACATTTTGGTTTCATTTGCAAACTCAACAGGTAACAAACATGACCATGGCCATCTTTCTCACACAAACGTGGCTGTCTTTTCCAAAATCAAGGAACAAATTAAGTTCATGAACCAAGGCACCACTGTACTTTGGAAGGCTGAGGCAAGAGGATCTCAAGTTCAGGCCCAGGCAGGGCAACTTAGTGACTTAATGAGACCATCTCAAAATTTTAAAGAGAGCCAGGGAGCTGGGCGTGGTGGTGCACACCTGTAATCCAAACACTCAGGAGGCTGAGGCAGTAGGATTGTCATGAGTTTGAGGCCAGCCTGGATTACATAGCAAGTTCAAGGCCAGACCACCCCGCCCCTCCAAAAAAAGGCCTGGAAATGTAGTTCAGTGTACAGGCCCTGGGTTCCTCTAAATAAATAAATAAAATCATTGATTAAATTATCCTGTTACTGTTTTCTTTAAAGACCCTGATAAACATACCCCCCCACCCCCGGGCATGTGCTTTTTTTTTTTTTTTTTTCCCAGAATTTTGATGGGTAGTTTTGTTGTGTGAAATTTCTTTTCAAATTCAGGGCAGTATTGCTGAATTCATCTTAATTGAATATAATGAAGTAATATAGAAATACCAATTACTGCTGCTAAAGCCATCCATTTCTTTGGGGGGGATTTAATTCAGTGCTTTATATTATATAGGAACTTACTAGTAGTGAGTTTTCTAACCATGAGAAGTAACTGAATTTATCTTGTGACTTATTGAGCAATTAACAGAATCTTGCCTAGGGAATTTTTGGTTTCCAAAGATGCTGAAGGTTATCTAAAATTAAATTATAGGTGTGTAAGTTACTAATATTCTCTTAAGTCCTGAGATAGTGAGTTTAGTTCACAGAAGTTGACTAGAGGTAAAATAAGTATTCTTTGCCATCATTCTAAGAGAAAGACGTTGTTTTAGTTACTTTTCTCTTGTTGTTGGGACAGAATACTCGACACCCTAAGTTAGGGGAAGAAAGGTTTATTAGCTCACAGTCTGCAGAGGTTTCAGTCTATAGTCCGCTGGGTCCGAGGCAGGGCGGCATGGCAGAGGCAGGGCGGACCTGCATCACCGACCAGCAGCCCACTGACTGGCAGCCCACCGGCAGCAAAGTCAAGTCAGGAAATGCAAGGAATGTATGCAAATAAGCAATGCACACAAGCAGCTAGTTAGCTTCTTCTTGTATCTTTTATCTAGGCTACCTGCCCTTAGGGCGGGTAGCACTCCCACCCTTAATTTTAGTTTCACATCCTTGATCCCAGCAGAACCATGCCAAACCCATCAGTGGATTAATTTAGTAACCGCACACTCTAGATCCAGCTATCTCTTACCACATGAGGCTTTGGGGGGACATCTAGACACAAACCATAACAGACGTTAAATGAATAACTGTGTGTACATTGGTTTTGTTTTTAGGGTCCACCAAAGTACACAAAATCTATTCTGAAAAAGGGAGATAAAACCAACTTTCCCAAAAAGGGAGATATCGTACACTGCTGGTATACAGGAACGCTACAGGATGGCACTGTTTTTGATACAAATATTCAAACAAGTAAGTCTCAATCTTACATTTTTTTTTTTTAGCTTAAGATGTTATAAAACTGTAGACATTTAGATGAGTAATTGGCAGTACCTTTTCTTAGCTGTCAGCTGCTTTCTGTTTTTTTCCGTTTTGTAGTACTGGGTACTGAACCCAAGGGCACTCCATCACTGGGCTATAACCCTTTGGTTTTTGTTAGGGTTTTTTGGTTGTTGTTGATTTCTTGTTTTCAAGACAGGTTCTCACCGAGTTGCCCAGGCTGGCCTCCAGCTTATGATCCTGTCTCAGCCTGTCTCAGCCTCTACCTTGCCTAGCTTGTCATCTACTTTTTTCCAAATGTTTTTTATTCCTCTTGAAGACCTCTTCCTCATTGGAATGCAAAAATGAGGAAACCTTATGTAAATGTGGCTAATGTCAGTTTTAGTTCATTTTCCATTGCTGTAACAGAAAACTTGAGACTGGGGCATTTGTAAGAAAGGTTTATTTTGGCTCATACTAACAGCATGGTATAGTCAGTCGCTCTGCTCAGCTTCCGGTGAGGGCCATGTGCTGCTACGTGCATGGTAGAAAAGAAAGGAGGCAGGCAGGAGCACATCAAAGAGAATCATGTTTAAGAGTCAGGGTGGCAGTGCCGGGCTTGCTTCATTAACAGTCTTTCTTTCAGCAGCTGATCTAGTCCTTCAAGAACAAGAATTCATCGAGAAAAACATTAATTCCTCATAGGTATTTAGTCACGTCTTACAGGTACCAGCAGCATTTCAGCACTGCCGCATTGGGGACCAAGCCTCAAAATGAATTGCAGCAGAGAAAAGCCATATTCAAACCATAGTAATGTCCCAGTGTCTCCCATGATACCTTTCAAAGTAAAAGGCAAAATAGTGTGGTGGTCTGTAGTATCAGTATGGGTCCTAATCCCCACTTTTCATTTACACTGCTGTTTACATCTAGAATTTTCCTGATTGAATAACCTGAAGTTATTCAATCAGGAAAACTTCAGTTTCCTGAAGTTTTCTTCTCAATGCATAGTATTACAACTCTGAAGCAAATTAAAAGGCTATGTTTCCACTGGAACTTAATTTCTTAATAAAAACTGGAGTATATATTAATAATTAGGAAAATCTGTTTTACAGGTTCAAAGAAGAAGAAAAATGCCAAGCCTTTAAGTTTTAAGGTTGGAGTGGGCAAAGTTATCAGAGGAGTAAGTAAAGAATGGGAGTAGATCAGTGGGCAGTCTGGCACCAGAAATTGTGGTGCACGCCTATGATCCCAGCACGTGGGAGCCTGAGACAGGAGGATCACCAAGTTCAAGGCCAGCCTGAACTACATAGGAAGACCCTCCCTGTCTCAAAAAAAAAAAAAAAAAAAAAAATTAAAATCAGGAATATGATAAAAACAGTCATTGGAGTTGGGCAGATAGGGGTACTGTCATAGCTAACTGATCTGGCACAAGTTGTGTCTGGGTCTCATTTTCCCCATCTGTGAAAGTGGGGTAGCACCAGGTGGTTACAAGATGAAGTAAGCATAAGTTAAAGTATTTAATAGGAACTCATTATTAGTTTCTTCCATGTCTAACCTTTTCTTATTTATCTTCGGGACTGGGGATTTAGCTCAGTGGTTAAGAGTGTTTGCCTTGCGAGCATAAGGCCCTGAGTTCGATCCCCAGCACCAAAAAAAAAAAAATTATTTATCTTCATAAAGTAATTCCTTGTTAGAATATTGGGCTCACTAATTTATAAGATTCTTATGAAATGTTACATTTCTGTTGTACCGCTTATATGTAATCAGAAAAGGTAAAATACTTGTTCCACTGAACTACTTATAAAAGCAAGAGTTTCTGTGAAAATTTTTTACTTACCCTTATAAATGTGAGAGATCACAGAAGGCAACTTTGAGAAAAGGAGAAGGTAGGCTTGAGCTGTTCTAACCATTAACAAAGTATAAACAGAGATAAAAGGGCACACAATGAACATTCCTGAGACTTACTTTCATGCTAGGTCCTATCCATTGTTCATTTAAAATTGTAATCACTCACAGCTTCAGAAGCATCAAATATGGATGACTGAAATGCCTTTTTAAATGCAGTTGTAAGAATTCTTATTGGGGGTGGGGCTTCAGACAAGGTCTCATGATGCAGCCCAGCTGGCCTGCAGCTCCTGGAGGTCCTTCCCAGGCCACCTGAGATTACAGGTGTGTGCCCCGTGCCTGGCAAGAGTTCGCTCCTATCCAATGCTCAAAACAATACAAAACATCTGGGGAAAGGTTTAGTAGAGTGTAACTTTTAACTATTACATGCTTATACAAAATTGGTAGCAACTATATATTGAGCAGTTTTTCTAGTTAACTACCTCCTGGTAAATGTTTTCTAGTTCATCATATTCTTAGTTTCCAAATTCAAGTTTATTAGAAACAGACTATAGTATATTTGTATTATGTTTGGTTTTTTTGGCTGGTGCTGGAGCTTGAACTCCGGGACCTATGCCTGCTAAGCAAGCACTCTAACCCCTGAAGTAAATCCCCCAGCCCCTGTATTTTGTTGATATAACTGGACAATTGGATTTAATAGCCAATTTAAAAAAACTAAAGAGGCAACCTGTTTTGACTTTTCGAGACAGGGTCTCACTAAGTAATTCAGCTGGCCTTGAACTCACTATACAGCCAAAGCTGGCCTAGAAGCGCAGCAGTCCTTCTGCCTCAGCCTTCCGAGTTCTGGGATTACACGTGTGCACCACCACGCCTGGCCTAAAACAATTTTAGAGTTCTTGCTAGTTTATCCCTACAAAAACGCATGCTTCAATTTGTTCTATGATATAAAAATGCAGCAAATTTTTTATAATGGTCTGTCTAATAACAAACTGGTTTCCATAACATATGGCAAGTTACAGTTTACTAAACCACTTTCACATATCATTTAAGGAACGTTATCACATTGAGAAAGTGTTAATATAACACTGTGAGGAAATTGGAGACTAAGATGTATGGATTCAGCCAGGATTATTACCTTAGAACATAATAAAATCCAGTGACAGAATGTTTAACATGAACACGTCATGCTTGCTGTTCTGATGTTGCATGTTTTGTTTTTTAATCTTTTTTTGCTCTTGACTTTAGTGGGATGAAGCCCTGTTGACTATGAGTAAAGGTGAAAAGGCTCGACTAGAGATTGAACCAGAATGGGCCTATGGAAAGAAAGGACAGCCTGATGCCAAGTATCCTTTTTCTCCTTCATAATTAAAGGGGAAAAACACTAAAGAAGATCACATGAAGGTGTTTAGAAAGATGCTCTCTAGGCTAGCCTTCCAGATCAGCAATCTTGTCCAGTGTAATTTGGGGTGCGGGGGGTGTGTGTGTGCTGGGGATCGAACTCAGGGCCTTCTGGCACTCTAACCACTGAGTTAGATCCCCAGCCCCCAGTATAATCTTTCCCCCCCTCCCAGTATAATCTTGATATGTAGATGTTCATGTGCCAACCCATCCAATTCAGACTTTTTTTTTTTCTCTTGGTGATGAAATCTTGCTGTGTTGATGAATCAGGCTGACTTCAGACTCTGGGCTCAACTGATCCTTCTAACTCAGCTTCCCGAGCAAGCTGGGGCAATGGGAGAAAGCCAGTATGCCTGGCATAACATACTTAATCTTTTCTCTTGGCACACAGTATTCAAACTTGAGGTAGATGCTTTTTTTCTTTACTCAAGTCTTAATTTTCAAGATCTTAACCGTAGAGTTCAAGCTTTCATCATTGAAAGACAATTCTTAATATATGAAGGGTTTATTCCAGTTGCAGTACCAATATAAAAAATTAGCAAACAGTAGGTTGCAACTACAGCTCCTGGTAAGCTTATGCTACAGTATAATTTAAGGCAGTTGAGTAGGCAAAGCTTAGAGATAGAACACAAAACAGGAACGGGACTGCCAGTTGTGCAGTGAAGGAGACCATGGGACCATATAGTGTTAATAAGCATTTATTAATACTAATGACGGTACTTCTCTGATAGGCCCAGTTTGTGGACATTTTAAAAAAGTAATGATGCCAGACTGTTCAGGGCAGACCAAGCCAGTAGGTAAATGGGAAGGTAAATTATAGCTGTTGCTGGTTCCATTCCTGTTTGCCCATTCAAAATCTTTGGGGCGAGGAGGGTTAAAAATCTGTAATCTTAGCAGTTAAATTTATTTGAGAATAGTTCTCAGCCTGTCAAAACCAGATGGACAGCTTAGCTGCAGGTACCTCTCAGATGTGAAGCACTTTAAGACCCATCTGGTGTGCATAAATGCTCTGAACTTAAGTGTCTTTATAGTAGATAGCATTGTACTAACTGCATATAAACTTTGATTTTCATACAACCTATCCAGTAGATTTCTGAGTACTGAGTAGCAGCCTTCATAAAGTGGTAACATGGACAGCATCACAGTTGAATCTCAGCTGACCTAGTGAGCCTACACCGACAGGTTATACTTTCTACTGGTCATTAAAGATACTTTTAGGAACCAACAGCCTAGTATGTATTGTGAAGCCTAGTAAATATTATCTTCTGAATCTACCACAGAGTTCTCATTTTGGGGTTAATTACTAATATCCAGCATATATAATTCTAATTTTGTAGTAAGGCTATTGAGAATAGGGGAGAGAGGGCTTTCATCCAGTTTGCCTTGACTTTTTTAACAGAATTCCACCAAACGCAAAACTCACTTTTGAAGTAGAATTGGTGGATATTGATTGAAACAGCAGAACTTCAGATCTGAAGACATCAGAACGTCATTAAAACTTGGCCTTGAAACATGTAACTAGAACCTGTTACTATTATATAAAAAGTCAACTAGAAAATTCAAAGGCTTAAGTTAAATGTATTTGGATCCCAATTTTTGAGCAGTGTAATCCCTCATAAATCCCTGAAGTCTGAAATATTTTACTATAGCTGTGTGAAATACTGATTAAGGAGAACTGTATTTCCTTTTACCTCATGTAGAACTGAAAAGCTCAATTAAAGTAAATCCACTGTCTTGATTTAATGGGTTTGGTGTTAACTTTCTGATTAGGAGTATTAACATCCAACCAGGAAGTACGATAACTAATAATAAAACTGGACAGCCTTGCCAAGGACACATCATAAAATGTTTAAATATTCTGGTACAGTAAGAAGTCAGAGGCACAGAACTTGAACCAGAAAGCTTAAAAGGGCAAACAGATCTTGGCAGGAAGGTTACTAAATTTAGGGAATGTCTACTTGTAAATGTATGAACCACTAACAATGTTAAATACAAAGTTAACATTCAGTGCTCCTCCCAAAATAAATTCATAAAACAACTGCTGAGTGAATCTTCAGTTTTTTATTACAAAAATGAAGATGATCAGTTTGATCAAAATGAAAGCTTGTTCACAAGTTTTACATGAATATTCTAAATACAAAGTCTCCTGGAACTTTTGATATGATTTTCATTTAAAGGGATGCAAACATTATATTTTCTCATTTATAATCTATTCCAAGGCATTGTATCTTAATGTGTATCTTTTCAGCAGTTAGATCCAAATCCACGAGTGTAACTGAAATACGCAAGACAACCCTGTCAGCAAAGATTAAAAATCATTTTTTGTTTTTACAGAAGAGGTAAATCCTTAATAGCCAGCCCTTATGTGTTTTCAGAATCTTGTACTACACTGACATGATTGGCAGTCAGTTTTTTTTTTCTTACACTTAAGGCTACAAAACTCTTGCAAATGCATTGCAAAAGAATTCTAGACCACTTAATGCAAAAAATAAAAAAAATAGTTCTTCAATAAAAAGTAAATTTTATAAATGGTACGAAATAGTATCTGTGATAAGCGACTAATTGACATTTTCCCCTAATAAACAAATGTTACACAGAAACAGGGAAGACAAGTTATGAAATACAAGCTTATGCTATGTTTACATCCCTCATTTAAAAAAAAATAATTTCATACTTTTCACATACTCCATCTGAAATTTACATTTTCTCATCAGGTTGGAGGAGGAGGATAATACTGTCCATAATTCCAAGGATTCTGATAATTGTACTGAAAAGAAAAGGTAAACATTAAGCATAGCAGAACTACAGTTGAGTCTCAAATACGAAAATTAAGGCCACGTGTTTAAGAAAATAAACATGCGTTCGCTACTATAATTCCAAGACTTAACTGCAAAAAGCAATGCATTACCTAGTCTGGAACAAAGCCAAAGGGCTGTTTTTTTATTTTAAAAGGTACCCTAACATACTCTAATAAAATCTATGAACAGGGGTTGGGGATTTAGCTTAGTGGTACAGCACCTGCCTAGTAAGCACAAGGCCCTGAATTCAACCCCCAGCACCCAAATTTAAAATAACAGGAACAAAGAATTATGTGGACTCACTTGATACCAGGCACTATAATTATATGCAGCTTGATTGGCTTGTAAATCACCATCAATCATCTGTGCAGATGAAGAAGTTGTATCTTCTGTGTGTACCTTCTTTTCTTCTGGTTCTTCTGATCTATGTAAAAGGTCAAAATGTGGACTTTCAGGAGTTCCATAGATAAGAACTGTATTAGATGACTGTCACCTGTGTACATTTGTTTTACTGATTATTTCTGGTGGTAGAGAGGGCTATTCTGGCAGACACAGATTAACAAGCAAAAGCAATAGAAGGCACTTGGTGACAAATGTATAGCTGGACAAGTTCTGGGTGACAGACTGAAAGCCAAACTCAACAGTTTACCTTTGTTTTGCAAAGCAATCCCTCAAAATCATTTATGCAAAGAAGTTTCCCTCTATCTTTGCACCACACTGCATGTAACCTCTCTTACACTCATAAAAGCAATCCGGACTGTGGTGCCCAGGGCACAGATCAGGCTGCTCACTGCTCTCTTCAGTGAACCCTCAGCACCTGCCAACCTAAAGACAAGACTAGCTTCTCCAGTGAGATGGTCCAAGCCCTTTCTGGTGTGGCCCCCAGGTGACATTCAGCCGTGTTTCCCACTCTACGAACCTACAATCCTTCAGCTACACCAAGTGACTTGCCGAGACACCACAGGGCCCTATCTATGCTGGAGGTGGTGAAGTGGCCCAGGGTCTGGAAGTGACCTGTTGTTTCATTCAGCCTGGGAAATGTTTCCAAGACTTCCACATAAAAAAATCTATTTCTGACTTCCTAAAAACCAGACTAGGTCTACATAGTGTCCATATTTTCTCCTAGCTTCAGTTGGGGCTGAGCAATCACACCTGAGATGGAACACACTTCACCTCCAGCACTTCCCTACAGCAGCTACACAGGTCATTCCACCTGCCAGCCTTGAATTTGGGATCCTTGCTCTTCGACTTTTGTGTCATACCTTCAACTTACGAGGCTCCTGGCATGACTGCACTCATCCTAAGACCTTCCGCCTCTTGGTGTCCTCTCTAGGTTCAGTGGGTCTCACTTCAATGTCAGAGCTTGCAGGGCCAGGGTCAGCTCAGTGGTAGAGCACCTCCCTAGCAAGCGCAAGGCCCTGGGTTCCATCCCCAGTGCCCATCATACATGTATCTCAGAGTTTGCAATTCATTTTAGTATTTTTCCCAAACCATCTAAATTACCACAACAAAGTAGTAACACTTAGAAATATTTCTCTTTAATATGCTCCCACCGGTTTGAACCACCCCATGAGTAGGGGTTCAGAGTCACCTGGCAGCCACACATACAGATTACATTACATGTTAAAGACATTTCCACAATGAAATGTCTTCTAAGCGGCACTTCCTGACTTAGCAAGAAGTTACATACCCGTTTTCTGCTTTCCTTTTTAAACTATCTTGTTCTTTTAGGAGTGTTTGATGTTCATCATAAGCATTCAGAAGTCTGAAAGAAAAAACATCCTCTGGAATAAACAAAAACCATTTTTTTAAGATTTTAAGTTGTTTCCATTAAGAGAAACAATGTGTAAATTTCTAAGAGGCTCGTTTTTCTCACTTAAGTTTCAACTACAATCTCCAGTTCTGATACCCGGACTCTCCACACCTGTAACTGCAAGGGCCTTAATGACACCTTCGTGTTAAACTTCCAATTTGTCTGCCCATTACAGCCAATCAGAATATGTCACTGAATTTTGTTGGTCCAAATTCCGAAGTTCACTACTGCAAAGGACCTACTGCATGTGTGCTCAATTTTGAAGGAACAGCAGTCAAGATCACACATGCAGGAGGGGGATGTGGCTCAGTGGCAGCATACTCCCCCAGCAGCAGGGGCCACAAAACAAAGGGCTGGGGGTGCGCTATGTGCAAAGGCCCTGTGTTCAATCCCCAGTACTACAGAAAAGAGAAAAAAGAAACATGACAAATCCATTCACTTCTTAACATACACACATTTACATTATTTCCTGAGAATCATACCATCCAACTAAAAGATGAATCATGGATCTCAGTTCTTTTGTATGCCTTCTTCAGTACAAAATACACAAAAGGTATTAAATACACAACATGTGGGTTAAAGAGCAGAGGCTTTGAAGGAAGTTCTCATGCCCAGTCCCACAAAGAAAGAGCCACATGCATCAGAAAAACTGCCTAATCTCTTCTTCTAAAGACCTCTCTTCAACTATTAAACGAACAGAACCTGGACTTATTAAACCGCTATGAATTTTACATTAGAAGATTAGTACAAAATATTTAGCATGATACCAAGCATTTAAATATTAGCTGTCGTAGTATTTTAAATGAAATTTCATAGTCATCAGAAATATCTACACGGGGTTGGGGATTTAGCTCAGTGGTTAGAGTGTTTGCCTTGCAAGCACCAGGCCCTGAGTTCGATCTCCAGCACCAAAAAAAAAAAAAAAAAAAAATCTACATGGACACAAGAAATTTTCAGTTGCACTGGAAATCACTCTAAATTAGAACAGACAAGGCACATGCCTTACAGGCTCTGGTGACACTGCCCTAACTACAGTAAGTCTGGCACTTAAGCAGTACACTAGGCAGAATTACTACTCATCTGTTTACTCACAAATTTAAATTCTTAAACTTGTCCTTTCCCAAATCTAGAGCAAACCCTCCACTGCCTTCATTGTTCAGCCTCTCAACAATGCAGAAAATGAGGTCAACTGAACATGACCTGTGGGACCACATCGACCCGCCTCTCTCCAGTCTCTGATAAAACAGCATTCCTATTCCAGATGACCTCTACACTGACTCCTCACATGTCCCATGGTATAATCTTTGTCTCATTTCTCTTTTCACCATATTGATTGGTGCTTCCCACCTTCTCTCATTCACCACAGGTTAAGTTACTCTAAAACCAGGGCACATTTTGAACACAAACTATATGTCATCATGTTAGGCATAGAAACATTTACAAAATTTAACATCCTCTCATGTATCTGAGGAAAAAGTAACCGAAACAAACACTGTAAAATTTAACAATGTATTAATCTGTAATCATCAAATTCCCAAAGAAATTAATGAGCATTTATCATTCAGACGATATAATTAAGATCTTACTTATTAACATCTGAACCAAAATCTTCAAGAAATTCCACTTTTCTCTGAGAAAATGTAATTCGCATTTTAATAGGTAATGAACCATGTATAGCTTTGTCAAAACAATTTATTATATTTTCTTCATTTTGTTTGAGGTCACCGCTATATTCCATTTCAAGTAAATTGAGGTATAACTTTGTATTCTCCTGTGTAAAAAGCAGTATTAATTAATAAACTTTCTAAATACTTTGATTACAGCACATATATATTAAATGCCTTCATTTTTATTTCTCAATTCAAAAAAATTCAATAGTAAAATACAGCTCATGTTAAATGTTCTCAGCATACATCTAAAGGAGTAAAATAATTCTTTGCCATATTGATAGGTAGGGATATCATCCCAGCAGCTCTCAAACTATGTAAGCTGGTAAATGCCAATAAAATTTCTATATCCTATCTTGGGTTTAATAATAATTTGACTTATTATAACAACTAGAAAATAAAGCACGTAAGTCAGGTATGGTGGCACACACCTCTAGTTCCAGCACTTGGGAGGGTGAGGCAAGAGGATTTCTACAAATTTGAGGCCAGCCTGGACTAGAGAGTGAGTTCAAGGCCAGCATGGACTACACAGTGAGACCCTGTCTCAAAAAACTAAGCAAAACAAAACAACAAAACAAAGAAAAGCACAAAAGAATGGCCTCCATAGTTCCAATAATTTAAATAATTGTATTTTTGGTTTTTGGGGGGTACTGGGGATCAAACTCAGGGCCTTGCACTTGCTAGGCAAGCACTCTACCACTGAGTTAAATCCCCAACCCAACAATCATAGTATGGCCATAGATAAATATCTTAAATTGCAGGTAGAAGTGATTTGTTATAAACCTGCATCTTCTATAGAGAAGGAAACACTGGAAAATCATCCTGTTGCTACATTTGTTACAAGTATCCTTTTATTTAGAGTACTCTCTCAGGCCCTGTGTTTTGCTTAATAATCAGTAAATTTGTTTTAAAATTTCTAAGGGGAAAACAAAACAAAACACAATGTCTGTAACCCTTTTTAATCAAATAATCTTAATGTTCACACGCTTTTAATTCAAGATGATTTGGGCAAAAGTTTTAAATGGCAACATCAGTTTAGAGGGACTGTTGTCCTCATTTAGTAATAAAATATATTACATACAGACCAAATTTTTCATCACAGTTGCCAAAGTGAAAAACCAACCAATGGTTTTTATGGAAGATATTCTAAAGAACACAAATACATACTTTATCTCTTTCAATTGCTTCCAAAAGCACCTTTCTTGATTTGGGAAGATTTTTTTGTATTTTGAAAAGATGCCGGGCTAGTTTGATAGCATAAAACGATGATTCATTATTTGATTTGGCATTCTTAATAGCATCCTGAAGCAAATGTTCAGCTTCTTCCATATTTCCATGCCGTCGTTCTAAACTTACTCTTCGCAAACGAACCATTGCCAATCCTAGAACACATTCTTCAAATGTTCTCAAGATATTCCTGGCTTCATTAATATTACCTAGAAACAGCAATTAAATACTCATGCTTTTGTCTGAACTTCTGAAATATCCTTTATGCCAAGTATTGAAAAACAATAAACTCAACACAGTGGCCCACAACTATAATCCCAGCACTTAGGGAGTCTGAGGCAGGAGGACTACAAGTTATATTCTTGCCTGGCAACTTAGCTAAACCATTCTTAAAATTACATACAAAAAATAAAAAGGGTGGGATGTAAATGAGTGGTAAAGCATCCCTAGATTTAATCCCTACTATACTGAAAAAAAGAAGTCAATCTTTCTGCCTGTTCGTGTTTTTAAAATAAAAAGCGTAGGCAGTCATCTCCTTTGTTATACATCATCCACAGCTGCTCTGGGGCTATACTGGCAAAAATGGGTTGTTAGGAAAGAAACAACCTGGCTTGCAAAGGCTAAAATACTATCTGGCCCTCTACTGAATAAATCTGCCACGCTCTTCTTTATACAATCCTTAACACTCAATTCCTATCATTTCTTCCTGAAATAATGTACCCACAATATCAGCTGAATTTCCTCGTTCTTACCCTGCTGTTCCTCAAAAGCTGCCCAAAGCATGTGCACCATGGGTTTCTTTGGGAGATGAATAGTACAAGCTCTGCTGAAGACATGCCTCACGCCTTCAATGCTATGGTTTTCCATGTACTTGGCATACTACATACAGAAAAAAGGAAATACTGAATAATTTACAGTTGAACAAGCCATTAAATAAGTGACAGAACGATAAAATTCTATTTTTAAACCCATTCGGCACCTTTATTGAACCACTAGACTAGTTTCTGTAAGGGAGGACGGAGAGGCAACGAGGTTGGCATATGCAGCAGTCAAATCTGGTTGCAAGCAGACCATCTCCTAATGCAACAGATATAGTTATATGAACAACATTCCACAGAAGTACAAGAAAAGGTTAGTCACTAGATCAATGTTTATAATGTATTCAAGTTTAATAGCACAAGATTTTCTTACCTTAATCCAAAACTCCTCATAGAGGGCACATGATATGACACATCTCTCAAAGAGAACAACAACTCGTTCATGAGTTCCATTTTCAATTTCAAATTCTAAGTATTCTTTCCAGTTTTTTAATTGGGCCTTTTCCAATGGTTTCACATGAAAATAAGGTCTTTTAATCTGTAATAAAATTTTAACATGACAATGAAAGTAAACATATACCAACTCCAAAATATTTGTAAATACAGTAATAATAAAAGTTACAATATAAATATAATTAATGATAATGAACCAAGACATCTAATTACCATACAACTTTTAAAATTAAAACCTCTTAAATCTTAAATAGAATGAATTTTCCATTTATTCAGTCATTTTTATAGAGTTACACTTTTTCATATACAAGAAAGTGTATTCTTTGTTAAATATTTTTATTATATGTGTGTGTGTGTGTGTATTTGTTGGTGGTTTTTTGGGGGGATTTTTGAGACAGGGTCTCGCTTTGTAGCTCAGGGTGGCCTTAGAACTCGCTGCGTAGCCCCAGGAAGCCTCAAACTCGCAGCAATCCTCCTCTCCTAGCCTCCTGAGTGCTGAGATTGCAGGCATGCAGCACCACGTCTGGATGAATTTTTTTTTTTTTTGTACCAGGAATCGAACTCAGGGCCTCATGCTTGTGAGGCAAACACTCTAACCACTGAGCTAAATCCCCAGCCCTAGCTGAATATTTTTAAACTGAACAATTATACCATAGAGACAGAAGGCTGATCAGTAGTTGTCTGGGGCTAAAAGTGACTGGAAAGTGACCAAATCTGAATTTAACAAGATTCTAAATCTGATAATGGAAAAAGGTAACACAAAACAATGAAACACATATTTGCTTTAAATACACAAAAAGAGGGAAAAGTAACAACAGAGGCATTGCTATCAAAACTCAGGATAAGGGTTGGGGGGATTTAGCTCAAGTGGTAGCACACTTACCTAGCAACTGCGAGGCCCTGAGTTTAATCCCCTGCATATCCCCCCTCCAAAAAAACTCAAGATATATATTATTCTTATCATTATTATTTGGAGACTATCTTGAGACAAAATACTTACACCTTCTTCAAATGTCCACCTTTTACTAACTTCATGCTCATTATAATTAAACATTTCTTGATGAATTTCAATGATCCTATGTCTCATGTTCTCTATTTCAGTTATTAGCTTTGAATGAAAAAGAAAAAATTAAGTATCATTAAGTTACATATTGAAAATTTTTCAGTGTCACACTTATATTTAACTATCATCCACACAGATACTTTAATCTTACAATGGTAGTGGGCTATAACTACTACCAGTTCTGATTATGTCTCTGTGGTTCAAGGATTAAATCCAGGACCTTCCACAAACAAGTGCCCTACGGCAAACACTTTCTATTTTTGTATTGTTTCAGATCAAGTCTTGATAAGGTGCCCAGGCTGGGCTTAAACTAGTGATCCTTCTCTCCCAGACTCCCAAGTAGCTGGGATTACAAGTGTGCACCACCATGTCAGCAACAATTATGTTTTTAACTAAAATTTTAATAGAATGTCCTAACAAACCATTTTCTTATTTTTTAATAGACTAGCAGATCACAAACCTAGGCAAAATATTCCTTCTAAAGTAAGTTATTTCTAGGTGTCTTATTGTAACATAGGAAAAAAAAAAGATTTAAGGTCACAAATTTAAGTACCAGGAATGCAACCACCCTGAGGACTCTACCACTGATCTACATCCCCAGCCCAACTTAGTTTTAGAGACAGGGTCTCAGTAGATTACCAAGGTTAGGCTCAAACTTGTAATCTTCCTGCCTCGGTCTTCCAAACAGCTGTACAGAGGTTTCTAATCAGGGATTACAGATGTACACCACCATATCCAGCTTCTACCTTAAATCTGTATTTAATCCACAGGCACTAAATGCCAGCTACGTAAATTTATCACCATTACGACACACGTAGTCAAGGATCTAGTTTCCCATGCACTGAACAACTTTTGAATAAATGGTTACCTTTGCTGGATCAGTTATGTCTTCAATTCCCGATGGCAGATCATCACCAGGAGGACCATCATCACCACTATGTCCATTTACAGACGCTAACTCCCTTCGCAGCTGGATGAACTGTTCACCAGTTAAAAGATCTCTGGGCAAGTTATTCTGTATGTGTTCTTTAAATCTAAAGGAAGAAAAAAATGTATGCTCCATATTTACATCGTAAGTTTAAATCCCACATTAGGTAACTACTACATACTAATCATTCAAAGTAACTCTGGTGGCTTAAAGATAAAAATAAAATATAATCTTTTTCATGCCTTTCCATACTGAAAACCTACCACCTGATAAAAGTCTACAGACATCATTTCTTTCTTGACTTTGCAGTGGACTGGAGGACAGAGAGGCACAAATTCAAACCTCACTTCGACTTGAAGTTTTTCCTTTCTCTACACATTAGTTTCCTCATCTGTACCATGAGATAATAATTACCTCACAAAATTACCATAAAATTAAATGTGGTAATCTGTATTAAATCATAAATGACCAACAAATGTCATTTCTTGCCCACCTACTAATTACTCCTCAATTCATGTGTACACTCAATAAGCCAATGTAACTACCCTAATAAAGGCCGCAGATTAGCTTTTACATGCAAAACTAAATGCATGTTAGTCTTGTACTACTCTCTCCACTTATCTTCAATATTTAAGGATGCTAAACATCTTACTTTAAGAATTCCTTTCCTCCTTTGGACTCTGAGTTTCCATTTTACTACCGGTAAAGTCTTTGATTGCTTCATCTCTTATTGTTCCTCCTTCCTATCTGCCCTTAATTATTACCAAGAATTCCACTTTCCCTCCAATTTGTTCTTTCTTGTTTTTATATACTTTCTGGCATTACTGTCACTAATATAGCTTGAAATAATAACCACACAATAAGACATACAAAATAATAACAAAAACACAAATCTTTCTCCTAAATTCTACATTTTTGTGCCATGTTGGTGTGTCTCAATTACCAACATGGCACAAAAAAAATAGGTTAATCTAATGTAGAAGACATTTTTCAAGAAAATGCCATTTCACTATTTTATTCACATATGTATGAATAAAAGTAAATACATATGAATAAAGTGTGTATACATGTATATATATATATATGTTTACTTTAAAAGAAAGAACTAAAATATCTACCATCTCAATTTAAATTTACCACAGGAATTTCCTATACAATAATGCTTTAAGTGTGTCATCTTCATTCGAAAATTAATAATCATCAGGATTTCTAGTCTTGATTAATGATATTTCAACCACTGAGTTTCCTAATCGTTTTCATCTAGCTTACCACATCCCAATGAATACCAGGTCCTAGTGATTCTATCTTCTAAATACAACCAACCCACTTCTCATCCGCATAAACAAACTGGTCTGCCACCCCTTTGTCTCACACTCCCATCCTCACCCCGAAACTGCTATCAGAAATGTTTGTTTGTTTGTTTGTTTATTTATGGCGCTGGGGATTGAACTCAGGGCCTTGTGCTTGGTAGGCAAGCACTCTAACCACTGGGCTAAATCTCCAGCCCCCAGAAATGTTATTTTAAAACAGGCATAGTGGCACTCACTTGTAATCCCAACACTCTGGGAAGCTGAAGCAGGAGGATCTCAAGTTTGAGCCTAGCCTAGGCAACTGAGCTACTTGAGACCCTGTCACAAAAAAAAACAAAACAAAACACAAAAAACAACTATGGATGCAGCTTACCATGAAGGGTCTGGGTCACTGAGGGTATTAAAAAAAACAAAACAATAAACAGTAGGCATCATGCTAAAAATAGTGAACACAACCATCTTTCTCCTGCCGAAATCACTTCCATGATTTTTACTCCTCAATCAGTCTAAATTTTTTTTTTTTTTGACCTTTTCTGGTGCCCAGCACTGAACTCAGAGCCTTGTGCTTGGCAGGGAAGCACTCTAACCACGGAGCAAAGTCCTCAGCCCATAACTACAATCTAATACCTTAGATAAAATCTTTTATGTTCTGACCCGGGCATACTTGAACCTAATTACTAGCCACGGTTGCCCATGTGTCATACACACCAAACTTGGGGTGTTTTGTTTTGTTGTTTTTAAGACAGGATCTCTGTGTTACCCACGCTAGTCTTGAACCTTCAAGTTCAAGCGATCCTCCTGTCTTGGCTCCTCCAGTGCTTGGAGGATAGGTGCTTGCCACAAGATACAAGAGACAAAAATTTAAAGCACTGATATCAGTACAGAAATAAGTAAGTATAGGTATAATGCTGGAACAAATCACAGAACAGATTCCTCAACTTAAGTGAACTGGGGAAAACTTCAGAAGACAATTATGTGGCAGTGAGAAATAAAGACAAGTGGAAAAGGTATTAGAGTCATAAAACTATAAAATATTCCCTTTTGGGAAATTATCATTATTTAGGTGTGTCTGAGATCAAGAACTATTAGAGATGAATCCTGAGACATTAGACTACAACATGAAGTACTCATGCTAGATTTTAAATTGGACATTATCTTAGAGATAACAGTGTACATCAATATTCAAGACCATGTAATAGAAGTATTTCCATGACAGCTCTTAGAATACGTTTTTAAAATATATGCCTCCTCCACTACACTTTTGACCAGCTTGAGAGGAAGACCATCCACACATAGCTTCTTTGGGCCTTTTTTCTAAAACGTAAATTGGTTATTGACCAGTTATAGCAAGCGCTAAATAAGTGACTTTAATGAGAGGGCATGTGTTAGGCAAAAAAAAATAGTTCAGTGGTTCCCAAAACAGTTAACCAGGGCTGGGGATTTAGCTCAGTGATTAGAGTGCTTGCCTTGCAAGCACAAGGCCCTGAGTTCGATCCCAGGCACCACAAAAAAAAAAAAAAAAAAAAAAGCACCAAAACAGTTAACCGTGTAAACTAGTTTGCACAAAACTGTAAGATTTATTTACACAGTGACTACTTGAGAGTGTGGTATAAACTGGCAGCAGAGTTGGGCACAGCGATGTACACCTCATAATCTCAGCTACTTGGAGAATCACAAGTTCAAGGCCAGTCTGAGCAACTCAGCAAGACCCTGTCTCAGAATATAAAATAAAAATAGGGATACAGCTCAGTGTTAGTGCACCCCTGGGTTCCATCCTCAGTAGTGAGGATAAAAAAAAAGTGCTTAGGATGCTCATTTAAAAAAATGACTGGGGACTACAGGTGCAGCTCAGAGGTAGAGCAATTATCTAGCATGAGGAAGCCCCTGGGTTCAATTACTATCAACTAAAAAAAAAAAATCTGGCAACTATATTAAGAAGTTTTGGGCTACTGTCTCCACTGCAACTAGCTTCCAACCACTTACCAACTCTGTAACCTTGTGCAAACATAATCTCTCTGTTATTACGCTTTCATAAAAGGAATTAATAATACCTAATTCACTGCTCTGTTATAAGGAAGTAATATGAAAGACTCAGTACAGTGTGAGATACATTTCCTAACATACTTTTTCTTGCCATGAGTAGACATTTTACAATCAAAGATTTTACCTGTAAACACAAGAGTCTATGAAAAGGAACCCTCTTTGATGTACTGGAGATTTTTAATTACTTTCATACTCATTCAACATGTATATTAACCAAGCATTTTCATGTGCTAAATCTTACATTAATAATGTTTTCAGCAAGTATCTGCCTAGGTCATTATGACCTCAAAATCTGCCTACCTTCTCTGTTTCATCAAAAATGTTCATACCCACATGATTCCTTTTCTACCCTGTCTTCGCCTGACTTCTTTTCTAGCAGGTTGGTCCACAGAACTTTACAAATGCTTTATCAAGTCTTCTGTTTTTTGTAGTAAAGAATTTAGAGAATAAATTACTGAAAAAGAGTACCCAAGTTTACATAATATAACTCATAGAAATTATGACAAATATATAGAAAATATGGCAGTTAATAACAAAGCATGGTCCTCAGGCTGACCTCATTCATTACTGAGAAAGACTTCTGGGTACTCATCAGTGGGATGCTTTGCACACAGCAGAAAACAGTATGGGTGTCAGCACACAGCATCACTCTAACGGTAATCATTAAAACGAAGATTTTAACAGAAAATCATGGTGGGAGATTTACCACCATGATTTAGAAAGGCCTTACTTTTGAATTAAAACCCAATCTGGACAACACAGACACATTCCATATCAAAATACAAAAAAATAAAATAAGTAAAAAAATAAGCATTTATGTGCCAGGTACTGTGTTAATCTAGTACAGCAAATAAACTTAGGTTCTAGCATCTCATTCCTTCACTACTTTGAAATACCTTAGAGAAAAGAGAATTCCTGCGGTTCCTCATAAGTAAAATGATAAGGACAACTTTCTCCCTAAATACAGCAAAATTCTCGAATACTTCATAAGGTATAAGGAAAAATGTCAATTTAAACTGTGTAAAATGTGATTACATTTTAATAAATCAATAAATTTTGCTTCCATCTAATATTACAAAACATTTCAAGAGAATTATTACGAATTAACCTGAGTAATCAAAGATTTTTCAAAGATTAGATTTTTGAACCTACCTCTGAAAATGATGACTATACAGCTGCGTTGGAATACCAAGAATTCGATCATATATAGCTGTAACTTCTCTCAGGTTTCCCTGTTCATTTTCCCAGTTTATATACATTTCCCACAGTCTGTCAGACCGGAAATCTGTTCCTGCAGCTAGAACAGCATGCTCAAAAGTTCTGAAAAATTAAATTACTCTTAAGTTATTTTTCCAAAATAAGGGCATTTAATTGTTTCTAAATTTAGAAAATGATGCTAAATTCAAAATTATATTCAGCTGCTTCCTACACAAGTAGGGATTAAAAAGTTGAAGGAAGCTGAGCGTGGTGGTGCGCACCTGTAAACCCAGCACTCTGGAAGCTGAGGTAGGCACATAACAAGCTCAATCCCAGCTTCAGCAATTTAGCAACTTGGTGAGACCCTGCTTTGAAATTAAAAAAAAATAAAAAATAATTTTTAAAAACACTGGAGCTGTAGTTCAGTGCAAAGGCCCTGGGTTCAATCCCTAGAACTGAGAAAAAAATAATTAAGAGTAGAAGGAATACATCAAAGTGTACAATGGTGCTTAAAAGAAAAATGAGTGAGAAAAGATAGAATAAATATACTTCTCATATAATTTTATCTTTTTAGGGGGAAGGGAGAAAGCACTATTGGGGATTGAATCCAGGCTCTCACATATGCTAGGCAACCACTCTACCACTGAGATATATATTTCCACCCCATAATTTTACCTTAAATTAACAGCGTAAAATGTATACATTGCAAACAAGAGTGACCATATACTTACGTATTTGTTAAACTCGCAATGTATGACATATATGTCAATATACTGTACCGGAGAAAGGAGACCATGACTTCAGGACAGGAGCAACGAGCTTTATTTAGGAATAAAGCCAGAGGGGAAATTTCTCTGAAGCAAGAAGGGGAAAGGAAAAGCTCTCAGAGCAAAGGGGCTTGGGGCCTGTATAGGGGTTATGGCAGGAAGGGGGTGGGAGTGGCCAGCCCGAGACACTTTCTCAGGTTAGGGTACTTCTCTGTTCCTCTTTGAGGCTGTGTGTGGGCACTGGGGGGGGGGGCGGGGGGCGGGGGCCAGAGGAGCTAGACATTCCTTTCCTGGTTGGAGGCATCCTCTGTGACTTTGGATCTTTGTTATCTTAACAGCTGTGGTCTGAGGATGGTCTTGGGGGCTGGGAGTTAGTTGTTTCCCATGGGGCTTTAACTTTACAGCCATTAGTGTTTCTGCCTAGACCCAGTTAGAGATGTTTGGTGATCAGAGGACATTAACAATATAGACTCATTTAGGGAAGATGACAAAACTGAGAACTTAAAGAGGCAAATTTTACCCTCAATGTAAGATTTCTGGCAAAAATAACTCTCCAACAAAGAATCCAGCTGCCTTGTAAGGTAATAAGAAGTACAAGGTATTTTAAAACTCTCAAAGGTCCCTCCTAATTCTAAAATTTCTTGAAAGTTTACTGCAAAATCAAGTACTGTATGTTAAAATACCTAGCTCATTTTGAGAGATTTCTGTAAGCCACTTTAATGACTGGATTTGATATCCCAACGAATATAAAAGTCTTGGATACTATTTTCAAAATAAATGCCTTAAAATCAAAGAGGATTTTTTTAAACATTATAAAATTACACTCCCTAAATTAACTTACAATTTTAATACAATCTCATCAAAGCATTCATAAATTTTGGATGGAACAAAAAGTTGAAATTATGTAATTCATGTAGCATTAAAAATGCAAAATGTTCATGTAAAAGAACAATGCAAGAGTCACTGTCCTGAAAGGTATCAAAATAAACTGAGACACTACAGTAACTATAAGTATGGCAAATGGAAAACGGATCAACAAAATAATGCCCAAAGAAACAAAGACTGGCGTTTCTGCGAAACTTTAGTATACAATGTGTCATTTTAAACAAATATGGAAAGGTTGGACTAGTCAATAAAGACTAAAAATGTAGAAGGTTAAGTAACCTCTATCTCTCAATAACAAATAAACAAAAAAATCATTAGAACATCAGAAGAGGGCTGGGGATTTAGCTCAGTGGTTAAAACGCTTGCCTAGCAAGCACAAGGCCCTGAGTTCGATCCCCAGTACCAAAAAAAAAAAAAAAAAAAAAAAAAAAAAAAAAAAAAAAAAAAAAAAAAAAAAAAAAAAAAAAAAAAAAAAAAAAAAAAAGAAAAAAAAATCAGAAGAAAATACAGGATTTCTATATTCTTGGCAAGATAGGTATCAAACTCAAAACCAACATAAGAGGGCTGGGACTTCAGCTCAGTGGTTAGAGTGCTTTCCTTGCATGCACAAGGCCCTGAATTGGATCCCCAGCACCCAAAATAAATAAATAAATAAATGGAAAAATGTAAATAAAGCTGTTGTACATAAGGTGGGGGGAGTAGAAGGGGAGGGGAACCAAGATATATCATGTACAGAAACAAATTAACTATGAAGAACATGATCACTAAGTATATCTACAATGTACCAATACATGTTCTTGGTAAATTAAAAAAAAAAAAAAAAAGAAACCAACATAAGATTTAAATATGAAATAAAAGAAAAACTGTATGATAAAAAACACTGCAAGCCAAGTTTTGTTTTGTTTTACAGACAGGGTCTTGCTATATGTACTGCAGGCTGGCTTCGAACTCACAGTGAGTGCTGGGATTACAGGCATGCACCACCATAAACTTGGTCACTGCAAACAAAGTTAAAACACATGCCAGCACTGGAAGAAACACGCTTAACCTATAGAGATAAAAATACATGAGTAGTAGTAGGTGGATGTGGTGGTGCAAGCAAGAGGATTCCAAATTTAAGTTCAGCCTGGGCAACTTAGTGAAACCCTGTCTCAAAATAAAAAGCAGTATGAAGGGGCTGGGGATTTGGCTTAGACTGGTAGAGGGCTTGCCTAGCGTGTAAAAGGCCCTGGGTTCCATCAATCCTCAGTACTATTAACACAAAAAAAGTGTGTGAATGAATGCAGCTGTGAGTGCCTGGGTATGCATGTCTATGTTTGTGTACGAGGTTTTCAAGAGAATAAAAAAGCTGTTACTGTCCTTGCAGAACCTCAAAAGTGACTCAGGAGATTAATGTACCAGATATTGAGCAAAGTAGAAACAAGGATACAGGACAGTAGAGTAATGAAATGGCAGCAAAATGTTTAGATGAAGGTTTGCTTAAGGTAAGGAAGGTATCTTCAACCACTTTTGCTGCTCAGTTATGGTATTTCAGAAGCATCCAATCTCCTCAGGAGATTAGCTGATCCTTCCTTTAAGAAGAGGACTGGCTCAGGATTAAGACTAACACCAGGTATCCCCCAACAAAAAACCTGGGTGGCTATCTGATCAATGTAACGTGAAGCTCTCCAGGCCAACTGACAATGCCCTGTACAAAACATACAGACCTCCCACACAGCTTACAAATATCTAACTTTAACATCAGACATTTGGCAGCAAAAAAATTTCAGAGAATACAGTGCCAAGACAGAGGAAAACTTTCTTATTTTTTAAGGTTTTTTGAGACAGGGTCTCATTCTAATTCAGGCTATCCTTGGACTCACTATAGTCCAGGCTGGCCTCAAACTTGCAGTGATCCTTCTGCCTCAGCCTCCTGAGTGCTGGGATTACAGCTGTACACCATGACGCCCAGTGAGAACTTTATTCTTGATACACTCAAAAAAATAAAAAAAAGATATGCAGCTGTCTGTGAAACAGTAAGAGGGTATAAGAAAAGGAATAGTCAAAGAACAACATTCTTATACATTAAAAATCTAGTAACAGATGCTAAAACTCCAATACAAGAGTCAAGGAAATACCTCAAAAAGCCAAATAAGATCTATGACATGAAAAGTAGGAACAGAAAATATAAGAAGATTCAGTGATTAAAACAGGAGGTCCAGTATCTGACTACAAAAAAACAACAGAGAAAACCAAGGGGAGGAAATTATCAAAATTAGAATATTCACAATAGCAGAATTTCCAGCGAGCAAAAATTGCCTATAACAGATCATAATGTTTAACTGATCATGTTTAAAACCATTAATGAAGCAGTACTACAGAGGTATACACAGTCAAAAATACCAGAACAGCTAATAATATTTGAAAAGGGATAAATTAACTGCTTTTTATTACAAACAGTTTAACAGCAGTAGAGTTAAGCTATATGCACTATGCTCTGCTTTGAAAACTAAACACAAAAATACATTAATAAACTCCCATAATCAATAAGAAAAAGACAAGCCAACAGAAAAATGAGCAAATGATATAAACAAGGAATTTTCAAAATGGCTCAGTGTTGGGGGTACAACTCAGTGGCAGAGTACATGCTTCATATGCGAACAGTACTAGATTCAATGTCTAGCACCAAAAAAAGCATATAAAAATCAGGATAAACCAGGATAAACATTCCAGATACAGCAAATTAAAAGAGAAAGTCACACACCTGTGGAAAATGACTATTCTATACACTGTCACTGTAAGTTTAAAACTGATACTATTTTTGAGAAACATTTTAAAACTTAGCTGTGTGTTCACTTCTAGGACACAATACAAGAATACTGCTTTCTACAGAGATGTTCACTATAGCGTTATTTCACACAAATAACAAACAGGGCAAATAAAATGCAGCACTTTGATGCTATAAAATACTTTTGCAGTGGTTAAAAAATAAGGCAGAAGAAGATTCCAAAACATTATGTTAAATAAGACAAGTCAAACAACAATATGTAAAAATGCACAAATATGTATGCAACATTTATCTGAAAACACATATATTAAGCCATTAACCATGAGCAGAATGGGAATGGAGACAAAATTAAAGGGGATGTGGAGTGAAGAAATCCTTCATTATTTGTTTTTTAAAATAATCAAGAATAGCTGGAGATTTAGCTCAGTGGTACAGCGCTTGCCTGGCAAGCACAAGGCCCTGAGTTCCAACCCCAGCACCCAAAAATAAAATAAATAATCAAGAATAAGTTTATTAGAAGTATAATTTTTTAAATAGTGGGAAAGAAACATAAATACTAAACATCCTGTTTAGCATTCATGACTTGTTCTATTATCAAGATCAGAATATTTATTTACATGTTAAAATCCTTTGAGCATCAACGTTTCACATACCCTCTTATGGTACTGTTTGTCTCAGGATCTCCAGGGTCCAAAGTTTCTTTTAAGAAGTTTATATAATGTATCCAAAGGTCAACACTAAGAGGTATTGCCTGAAGCCCCCGCCGATATACCTAAGAAGAAAACAATCAACTGTACTTCAAATATTTCATTATTTCTTAACAGAGAGGTAACACTGTGTTATCCGGTGAACCTTAGAAATACTAATTACTGGAATTTTGTTTAAATAATCTACCATTACCATTTGGGTGGAGGTTGGATAGAACATGGCAATGTTCTGATCCCCACGTGCAGAGTCTTGATCTTCAAAGCGCAGCAGTCCCTGCATTCTGACCGGGTTGTGTGGGCAGGCTTTGGGTTACAGACCATAGGGCACAGACCCATTAGAGCATCAATGACAGCGTCTGACCAAAAATGCAATAAGACGTAGCAAATGTGACTAGCAAACCAACTATATTGTTTGGAAAATGAGAAATAAATGTAAGTGAGAGAAAAGCCCTGCCCTACTTGTTAAGCTGCAGTGTAATACAGAGGCTTGCACTGCAAAGCTTGACAAACTGTAGAGGTTTAACGCACCTGCCAACAAAGAGAGAAAATATTAGCTACAAATGCCACAAGAGTGACAAATGCAAATAAAATACCCTATAAAAATTGTTTGACCATAAATGGTAGGTACTGCCAGCCAAACAAAAGTCTTGTTTTGTTATTAATTGGCTTACAGTACCTAATAAAGGTAACTTTATTCAGTCATGTACGCACCTCATCTGATTGTTTAATGTTGTCATGTCGCTTTTCAAGATCTGCATACTTTTTCCAGTAACCATAGCAATACGGATAGTGTATGAAAAATTTGTCAAATGATTTTCTGGCAGCCAGCAAGTGATTCTGATGAAATAAAACAAGATGTTTGAACATCCTGGAAATTCTCAAATAAATAAATAAATAACTGAGGAGCTAACCCTGTCAAAGACAAGGCAATGTTTTTTGTTGTTGTTTTTTGTGCTAGGGATGGAACTCATGGCCTCATATGCTCAGCACCACTCAGCTACATCCCCAGCCCTACAAGACAACTCAGTAATGTTACTCGTATGCCACACAAACCCCAACTATTACACCCTGGACTCTGCCTCTACCAGCTCTGCCCCATACACAGATGCCACAAGTTACTGTCAAAGCTAACTTTAGATTCAACTTAATCTGAACAATTACTTTAAAGGTCAACTCTCATTATAAAACAATAAGGCCTGAACTGGTATGATTTGGTTAATCTGTCTATCTGATACTATTTAAATCATTACTAACCTCCTGTTCTACATATTGAAGCAAATATACCCAGCCTGTAAAATCCTGAGGATTATTTTCTACAGTTTTCCAAAATTTTTCATATTCTGGAGGGAAATTTGCTTCTGTTTCTGTCACTGTCACTGGAAGGTCCACAGTATTTGCCATTTCGCTTTCTTCTGTAGATGGGTTCACACTGGGAGAGCCATCAGGTGACTGTTCCATTTCTGTGACATTCATAATCTCAGTACTGAAATCAGCAGAATGTTCTACCACCTCTGAACTGTTGTCTGTGCTGCCATTATTAGAATTTCTGTACTCATCCATGGGGGAATTTTGCATAGCTACTTCTTTTGTCTTCAGTTAATGATCTGTGAAAACACACCAAAAAAGTTAAAAGCCTACTTAGCTACTGAAAAGTAGGTTAATTTGAATATACCTGGACGATTCTTTCATCTCCAAGTAACAGAAAACTTATCAACAAAAGTTTAAAACAAAGAGGAATTTATTTTCTCACACAGTAGGAAGCTGGCATTGTGCTATTGCCTTGATGATATCAGGGCTGGTATTTTTTAATTTTCTTGGCCAATACCTTATTATTTCACACACAGATATCCTTTATTATTTCACACACAAATTATATGAAACATGTTCAATTTCCAGACAGGAATAAAGCAGAAGAAGGAAGACCTGCACTAGTCACGACCATACCTCTAAAGAGAAAGGCAAAAGCTTTCCCAGATCTCTGTAGCAAGATTTTTTTTCCCTAAATCTCATAACCCTTTACATGGGATTAGGCATATTGCTACTCTGAATAAAATCAGTGTTTTATTAGTGAGGAAGATGGTGACAGCATCCACCAAATAACATGCAACTTTTCTAGAGATAAAGTGTCAACACCTTCCCAAATACATTGATCTAGAGATTCTACCATTTAGAGTATATTTATGGGTAGTCTTTGTTCCTCTGAATTATTAATGGAACTTGGTACAAATACAACTTCCTGGGCCATACCCTAGAATTCAGAATCACTGATGTTGGGGCCAAGGAACCTGTATTTCTTGTAAAGAGCTAAATTGATTTATGCAGGGTCTAGACCTGAAACTTTCTGAATATATGATAGTGAAATCCAGGCTTTTAAAGTAGTCATAAAAAAAATGTAGCCACCCAATCCATAATTGACTTTTCTTTAAAATAACAAAATCATCTTTTTTCCCCAGCTCTATTAAATAACTGACAGTAAACCAAAAAAGGCCAGGCTGGGGTACACAGTGAGTTCAAGACCAGCCTGAATTTACACAGTGAGCCCGTGCCTCAAAACACCAAAAAAGAGGGGCTGGGGATTTAGCTCAATGGTTAGAGTGTGTTATGGTTTGTGTCTAGATATCCCCCCACAAAGCCTCATGTGGTCATAGATGGGGTTTTCAGAGGTGGCCAAATCTAGAGTGTGGGATTATTAAATTATTCCACTGATTGGTTTGGCATAGTTCTGCTGGGATCAAGGATATGATGCTAGGATTAAGGGTATTAGGATTAAGGGTGGGAGTGCTACCTACCCTAAGGCCAACTAGCCTAGATAAAATGTAAGACACAGAAAGAGGCTTGCTTACTCCCCTTGCTTGCTCTGTTGCTTGCCTTGATGCCTTCTGCCTGTCTGCCTTGCCATCCTGCCTTGGATCCAGCCAATTGTGAACTGAAACCTCTAAGAACTGTGAGCCAAATAAACCTATCCTCCCCTAACTTTGGGCGCGGGGTATTTTGTATCAGCAACGAAAGGAAAGCAACTAAGACAGAGTGCTTGCCTTGCAAGCACAAGGCCCTGAGTTCAATCCGCAGACCAAAAAACAAAAAAACAAAAAGAATATAGCACTCATCCAACTTCCACGAAGAGAACAACTGTTAACATTTTTATTGCATTTTATTTTATTAGTTGTAAATTCTGACAGACTATGTGTGTTCATGTACAGTGCTATGTGTGTGTATGTGTGTGTGCATGTGTGTGTGAGAGATCAACACAGATAGCATACTATCAAAAAAATAATTCTCTTCTGTTTGGATGATTTTGATTAATGTCATCAGCTTTTCCAAGGTGAAAACCACTTCAAGACCTACCAAAAAAAATAATAATTTCTCAATTTAGTCATGCTTCCTCCTAAAAAAAAAAAAAAATTGAGTGTTTTTCTATATGTGAATTAGCTACCAATTTGTGAGGATTTAATAAATCAGTTTTAAAAAATCGCTGCTCAATACATTCTGAGTCACTTACTACCATATCTACCCTACTTTAACTGTGAATTTAAGTGGGACATAAAAGTTTCTTCTAGAATCAGCAAATTTACCACACCCCTGCGTCTTCAGAGACTGCCAATTACTCCACATCCTGTAATTACAGTGTTGTAAAAAGGATTAAGAACACCAGCCTTCCAATGTGGAAATCATTGTGGAGATTCCTCAGAAAACTACAACTAGAGGTTCCATTTGACCCGGCTATTCCTCTGCTGGGTATCTTCCCAGAAGAATTAAAATCATCATATCACAGTGATATATGCACAACCATGTTCATAGCAACACAATTTGTAATAGTTAAGTCTTGGAAACAACCTAAATGCCCAACGACTGATGAATGGCTAAAAAAGATGTGGTTTTTCTACACAATGGAGTACTACACCACCATAAAAAAGGATAAACTAGAGTCATTTATATGTAAATGGATGTTCCTGGAGAACATACTATTAAGTGAAATAAATCAGACACTTATAAGTACACATCGAATTGTTTCTCTGATATGAGAAACCATAAGTGTAAATAAGGACAAAGGGGTAGAATAGATATTTTGTTTAAAAAAAAGAAAAAAGAGAGATAGTATTCAAAAGAGAGAACTAGATAGAGAAAAGGGGGA